>CAUYRH010101318.1:0-107700 GCA_963574655.1 Perodicticus potto | reverse complement strand
GAAGAGTGGGGGAGGGGAGGAAGAGTGGGGGAGGGGAGGAAGAGTGGGGGAGGGGAGGCAGAGGGAGGGAGGGGGAGGGGAGGATGAGTGAGGGAGGGGGAGGAAAGGGAGGGGAGGAACATGGAGGGAGGGGAGGAAGAGTGGGGCGGGAGGAAGCAGAGGCAGGAGTGATGTGAACAGGGACTCCGAGGATAGAGGGAGGGCAAGCTACCCAGATCCTGGAAAAGGCAGCTCAACTGACTTTGCCCTGGACACAGCTGTGCTGGGTGTTACTTGTTAAGGAAGACGGTCAAGCCTGCAAACACACTGTCCAGGCCAGCTGCCCCTCTCAAAAGGAGCCATCACAGAATCAGGTGCTGTCACGGCCAACCTCTCTGCCTCCGAGCTTCAGGAGCCATCACAGAATCAGGTGCGGTCACGGCCAACCTCCATGCCTCCGAGCTTCCTCTCGCACACCCTGGACCTCTCAGAGAGGTTGGGCAGGTCACATTCCCAACCACAATCGTCAGAAGTCCTTTCCCTTAAAGAGATAACCTTTTGCGATGGGAGAGTAACACACCAGTTATAAGGATTAAATCTTTGTGCTAGAAGAATGATTTATGCTCCAATAAAGCCAAACAAAACCTTAATTGGGTAGGGTGAGGCCACCCAAAACTATGTTCACAATGAAAAACAGAACAAGAACTAATTACCCTGGTGCAGTGTCCCATTTAGCTATAATTCTATAGTCAATTAGTATTCGGTTTAATTGTACAATTAATGAACATATAAATTAAATTCATAGTTTATTTCTACCACTAAATTACTTATTTGAATTGCCTTCTTGGAAAAAAAAATGTAAGCAACTCAATGCACACATTATTAAAATGAGTTAGTGATGTACATTCTGGGCACGCCTTAATTGTAAGACAATTACTCCACTATTACGGCTGGGATGCTTTGTGTGTTATTGGGAGCTGAATAATTTAATTTTCTCTTATCAAATGGGCAGGTAATAGTTTCACTGACTAACAGGTAACCCTCCTGGCAGATTTCAAGCCTTCCCTGGAGGATCCGTGTCAGCCAGTGCAGAGCAAGTGGGCACGTGCAAGGCAATGGTGAGGACGGAGCCCTCAGAGATGCAGCAGAGCGCTGATGTGGATGACTCTGCTCTTGGGGGACGTGCGGGTGAATGAGCTGATGAGGGGATGCCAGTGCCTCCCCAGGCCTCTCCCCAGGTGGGACGCGGGAACGACAGCAAGCCAGTCTCCCAGTCTGCGTGTGCTGCCCTCAGCTCCCTGGAAGGTCCTTCTGCAAGAGTATCTGGAAGCCTGCAGACAGGTGGGCACTCCTCTGCACTCAAACAGGCCTCCTGCTCCAGGCACTGCTGTCCCACTGGCCATGTCACCTGTGAGCCCCTGCTGGGCCTTCAAGGGCATTCAAGTTTAAGTGACATCCTGTTGTTAGACAGGGATGGCATTGTCCTCTTGCTGTTGCAGGGCAGAGGGGGCCTGAAGTCCTGCCACATTGAGCAGAATGGCTGAGCTCGCCAGTCCTGCCATAAACCCTCGCCCTTTGACTTCCCCTCCCCCACCGACATCCTGCCTGTCCCTGGACACACACCGTGCCCAGCCCCCTCCCCCATGTCTTCTGCCATGTTTGATCTCCTGGCAGAAGCCCCTTTGACCACTTAGGAAACCAGTTTCTGACCCAGTTTCCCTGCCAATTCTTGTGATTGATTAGGTTCAACTTGGAAATCCTACTTTATGAAATTAAATCCCCACCACATTCCACCATGACATCGCTCAGGCTGGGCCAGGCCTGCTTGGGCAAAACACTCAGTTTGTGCCCCAATTCTTTATGTCAACCTGGAGACGATGGTGTTTTCTGTGGAGGGGAGAAAAGAGCAGGGAAAGGGGACTTTCCTATAACAGTGAAGGAGCAGGTGCGTGAAGGAGCCCAGAGGACGCCACAAAGTGTCCCTGTGATTATGACACAATCAGGCTCTGTGGACATTAGGCCTAAGTGGCCTTCAATAGCAGAAGTCCTGTAAAACTGAACGGCCCAGGTGATAATACAAGCCAGATGTTAGGGAGAGAGAGTTAGACTTGTGTGGAGAAGGAAGTGGCCTCAGAACTGAACTTTCATCAAACCAGATACTTTGGAATTTTCTGGGCCCCATTTTGTAACTGATTTGATCTGTTTACATGTTTTTTTTGTTTATTTTGAGGGTTTTTTGAGACAAAGTCTCACTCTGTTGCCCTGGGTAGAATGCTCACAACCACCTCAAATTCTTGGGATCAAGTGATCCTCCTGCCTCAGACTCCCAAGTAGCTGGGACTATAGGTGCCAGCCACATTGCCTGATAATTTTCCTATTTTTTCTTTTTTTTTTTTTTTTTTTTTGCAGTTTTGGCTGGGGCTGGGCTTGAACCCACCACCCCTGGTAAATGGGGCCAGCACCCTATTTCTTAAGCTACAGGTGTCACTCTAATTTTCCAACTTTTAATAGATACAGGGTCTCACTCTTGCTCAGGCTGGTCTTGAAGAGCAGCTGGTCTCAGGAGGGCTCAATCAATCCACCTGCCTCAGCCCCCCAGAGGGCTGGGACCACAGGTGTGATTTTCCATGTTTGATCATAGGGACTCGGGGGCTCAAAGTAGAACAACAGCCTCTGATTTACCAGCTCTCAGACACATGTTATATGCCCCGGGCCTGAAGCAGATGGTTCCACTGAAGTCTCCAGACACGTGGCAAAGTAGAAACTGCACAGGACCAAGCTAAACAGGCCAGGGCAACTTTACTTTAGACTCCTGCAATTGAGAGAGATCGAACTCAACTCCACTAGAACAAAAAGCAGGAGGGCCTTTAAGTGGCTGAAAAGAGCCAGTGGAAGAGGCAGGGGGAGGTCAGGGGAGGGAGGCTGGCAGCGGGGTGTGCCCAGCAGGAGTTACCCCTGAGCTTGCAAATGCTCTTCTCTGCACGGTGTTTGTCCGTCCACCAAAGGCGGGCTCCCCCTCTCCTGCAGGCTGGGAGAGAGGACTGTGTCTCATTTGCGGCTCAGATCTCAGAGATGGCCCGAGGTCCTTGAGAAACACGTTCCGTGGTTTGTGAGATGGTCAAGAGCCTGGGAGAAGATTCACGGCTTAAGATAGAAGAAAAAGAATCTATAAGCACAAGTTTTTCTATAGTAAATTCCCTGAAAAAAGGGATGTCTGGGGCCGATAGGCAGAAACTGTCGAGAGTTCCGTCACGCCAGGGGGATCGTCAGGCTGCCTTGGTCACAGGTGAGCGGGTGGTAGGCTGCAGGCCGCTGGGCTGGGGACCAATCCTGCTGTGGTCTGCTATGTGGCACCACAGATGAAATCAGGCAGTCAGTGTCAGTCCCCCGGTCTTAAATGCCTGAGCCCTAAATTCTCAGCAATCATCTCCAACATGTGCTAGTTCAGTTCCTGTTATTAGCTGTCTCTTAATAACCTTCAGGTCAGGGTGTTATTGACGCTCCAGCTTAATTCAAATTATAAGGGGATAAATTATCTGCCATCTACAATCCCTGTTTATTGAATTTCGTACGATCCGTTTAATTTAGGCCCTCCCATCTCTGAAGGTTGAAGCCTATTGAAAATCCATCTCTTTATCCTCTCATGACCTGATTTATGTTTTCGCCTTTAGCTTCTCCACCTACCTTATTGCTGTCACAGCCTCAGAGGCTCCATAAGGCAGAGGCGGGTCTGAGAAGATTAACATTTTTATTGCCTTATTTGGTGTCCTATCAAAGCCAAGCGGAGGCACACAAGATCCTCTGCCGAGTCCCTCCCCACGACGTCTATTCTGCCCGGCAATACACAATCACAGTCACCCAATAAACTTTTTTTGAGCACCTGCTCTGTATCTTACAAAGTATGTTTAAAATAGCGTGCTTTAACAAAAAGCATCGGGACCACAGACACAAAGCAAGCATAGACATTCGCCTTAGAGGTGCAGGTCACTCGGTCAGGATCAGATGGTCCCTGGCAGAGTCTATTAAGCACCAGCGGGAGGTGAAAATGAGCAGAGAGAGCACCCAGGGTGTACAGCAGGGAGAGGAAGGGTGGGGGCACCTAAAGGGTTTTCAGAAGGTCCCCCACAATTGGGTTATATTTGGAATAAAGCTCAATGAAGACAAGAGAGGTGGTAGTGGTGAGGGGATTTCTCGGGGAGAGGTGGAAGGGTGGTTTTGGAAAGAATAACAAATCAGAAGGCATCAGACAGTAACACTGGCCAGCAGACCCCACCCAGCCAATAGGAGGGAATGTAGACTGGAGTGAACAGGATATTGAAGAAATTCCAGAGACAAGGAACTGTCACCATTAGAAGGCAGCTGATCATTCATAGCTGATCACGAGAGGTTTGGTCATTGACAGTTAAAATCCACAGCCTCAGCCCTGCCTTGGAAACATGAAAAATCACATAAAGGCTATTTGGAAGTGTCTTCCCGCTCACAATGGGGTGATGATAAAGTGTTTGCTGTTTGGAGAAAGCAGACGAGTCAGGTAGGAGCTGATGGAAGCAATCTGGGAACGGACCGCAAGTGTCCCTTCCCATCACCGGTTTGCAATCCCCAGTTCCGAGTTCCCAATCAATGAAGCCAGGCCCGTGACTGGGCAAGTGCCCAGCTCTGCTGACTCGCACCATTTAATCACAGGCAATTAGAATGACTGACAGCCCTAATTAAGCTCTTACCTGCACGGCCCCTTTCCAGCGCCCTCCTTGCAGCGAGCAGCCTGCCCTACCTTTGATCTCTCTGATGCGACGCGTTCTCATCAGGCTTGTTTCAGGACTCATCTAAATTTCCTCATCACCTTTAATGAACATTTCCATCCCATCTCTGCTAATGATTTTAAGATGCTGGTGCAAGGCATTCTTTTAAGAAAAAAAAGTCACTATATTGTCAGTCAAGTGGGCTCATCATACGGAAAGAGGGCTTTGCACCAGAATCGCTAGACACTTAGAACAGCCTTTGATTCACAATTTTTTTTTTATCTGACATTATTGGTGTTTGGCTGTAGAAGCTTCTGAGAGCGATCTTGCCATTTCTACAGCTTTTAAAAGAGAGACAATGTTTTGAGCCTTTGAAAGTAGACTTTTTGGAAGAAATTAATGAAAGAAAATTGAAAAAAAAATACATGGCATTTTTAAATATTTGAGGTTTCCTGACTTCTTTGATGAAATGTGTTTAAAATGCTATTGGAAAATTAAATCTTACATGGCCCATTTGTGTTGTAGTCCCTTCCAGTTAAATGTTGTAAGATTTTGAGCCAAGTCAAAGGTTTCTCTTTTTCATTCATTGCTTCGGTCACCGTGCGTATTTTTTATTGACCATGTTTTTCTGGGATAGGCGCAGGGCTCTTACATGCGTCTGCTTTTTGGACAAGACACACATGCAATTCTTCCTTCTGTGCTGCGTTTCCCTTTGAGGTTCACCTTGAACTTCTCAAGGCCTTGGTCCTGGCTCTGCTCTCCTGGACAGTACTGAGCCTCTGGTCCACGGTTTACTTCAATCGCCCCCTGCCCAGCCTGTCTCGCCTGGCCACATGCCAAACTCTTCTTCTGGACCCATGCGCCCCTGGACGGTGGCCTTTTCTCACCCCCACCGTCTGTCTCCCCGTTGGAGTCAGTCGGCTCTCACAGGACCCCTCAGAGAGTCTGGGCTCACTGCCCCACCCTGCCGCCCTTGCCCTTGACTCTCCTGCCTCCTTCCCGCCACCACAGCAGGAGCCTCCGCAGGTAGAGTCACACCCTGTGTGCTGTGTCCTTCCGTGCTGGGCCCTGGCTTTGTGTGGATGGACCATGGAACTCAGGCTACGGCCTACCTGTGAAGATCGTAGGTGCTATGCAGAGGGGGACACCAGGCCGAAATGGCTCAACAAGCCAGGGTTACCAAGCCACCTAGCAGTGACAGTGACTGTCTGGTGCAGGTATCCTTGCTCTGGGGGTCTCCCCCCTCCTGTGGCACCTGCCTGCCAGCCGTGCCAGGTGCTGGAGGTACTCAGTTGTCACCTAATTATTCCACCCAAGAGTGATCTGACACAGTCTTTGGGGCCAAAAAAATCCAGAAGGCGAGAAAAGGGGTCTGTGTCTCCGACTTGCCTTAATGAGGGCTTTGCCCAAAGCAATTTAATAGCTATAGAAAGGATCGGTCAAGGTTAACTTGGGAGTAGTGTGGGAATTAGGCAGCCGTATACACCACTGTCTCCCCTAGCTGCTTGGGCTTCAAATGGCAAAGATTAAAATGACCATATCTGAGCAATATTCTTCAGGCGTCTGCAGGAGCATCTGGACCTCAGCATTTGCTTGGCTGGGCAGGTGCCATAGGCGTTGGGGCGAAGCCTCTTCCTGACGTTTTCTCTAGAAATCCACCAGGGGCCCCAGAGCACAGAGAGAATCCAGAGTTCGGGGAACTGGCAGTAAAGTGGGGCCTGGAACTGCACCCTCAAACAGGAATGGCATTACTGGCAAAACCAACGAAATCCGCCTGAAGCCTGGAGTTTATTAATAATAACTTACCAGTGTTAATTTCTCAGTTTTTGCCGGTATCCCACGGTCATGTGAGATTGGGGAATACCGGGCAGAGGTATGCAGGGAGCCCAAGTATCATTCTGCAATTTTTATGTGGATCAGAATTTTTGTTTTTAGACAGAGTCTCACTATGTCGCCCTGGGTAGAGTGCCGTGGCATCCCAGCTCACAGCAAACCTCAAGCTCTTGGGTTTAAGCGTTTCTCTTGCTTCGGCTGAAGAAGTCCCAAGTAGCTGGGACTACGGGAACCTGCCACAACGCCCTTCTATTTTTGTTACTGTTGCCATTGTTTAGCTGGCTCAGGCCGAGTTCAAACCCACCAGCCTTGGTATACGTAGCTGACGCCATAACCACTGAACTATGGGTGCCCAGCTGATATTTTTTGTTTTTGTCTGAGTTATACTCTCAATTTGTTTCCCTGGGGAGAATGCCATGGAGTCATAGCTCACAGCAGCCCAAACTCTTGGACTCAAATGATCTTCTTGCTTCAGCCTTCTGAGTAGCTGGAACTATAGGTGCCCATCACAATGCCCGGCTATTTTTAGAAACAGAGTCTCGCTCTTGCTCAGTCTGATATCGAAATCCTGAGCTCCGGCAATCCACCCACCTCGGCCTCCCAGAGTGCCAGAATTACAGGTGTGAGCCACCATGCCTGGCAATCTGAAATTGTTCCAAAATAAAAACTTTAGTTTAAAAAATAAGGGCTCTTAAAAAAATTGGGATGAATAATCTATTACAAACTCATCAATTAGCAAACCAGAAAAACACTTGGATACACTTTGGTACCTTTCTTGATAGGAAAGCCCTCGGTTTGCTGTCTTCCCGGTTTCTCTGTGTAACTCACCCTGGTAATCTGGGTTTAGGACATGAAATGATGCTCAGACTCGGTGCTGGGCTCTGGGCCGCTGGCTTCCCAACTCCCACCCTTACCTGCCAAGGCCTTTCCCTCGCTTCGTGAAATCATCCCTTGTAGCTGAAGGAGTCCGGGGGGGTGGGGGTGGGGGTGCTTCTTCCATCAGCTGCTTCCATAGGCTGGTGGCTGAGAGCACAGATGTCACTCCCTCCAGCCTGGGTTGTGACAATGCCTCCGCCCCTCACTGCCTGGTCACTTGGAACGAGGGAATCTTCCATGCTCTGATTTCCTCGGTTCTAAAATAGGAATAGTAATAGAGCTATTGGGAGGATTGAGGGAATTAATAAAAGGAACACTTAGAATTATACCTGTTTTAATACAAATTAATTTTATTGTTCTGTTGGGGTTTCTATTCAATTATGCTATGATGACAAAAAGAATCCCAGTGGTTACCAACGACAGGCTTAGTCTGGCCCCCAGGCCCCCAGGCATCTGCAGGTCTGTTCTGGGGCCAGAGGTGGGAAAGGTGCGGTGAGTCCTGGAGGCTGGCGTAGGCCTGGGACATCCTGCTGGACTCTACGCCCCTGTCAGGAGGGAACCCGCCAGATCTTCTCACTTCATCTTGCAAAGCAAGTCCAGCGGACGGGCCTGGTGTTAATGGGGGCAGGAAAGTATAGTTCTGTTAGAGGGAGAGCTGCAGGTAATTGGGAGCAATGAAACTATCGACCACAACTATTACGGTTAAGTATTATTGTTCTCAGAGTGCAAATCCCCACAGCCAGTTCTTTGCAATAAAAAAAAATATAATTCTCTTTCTACCCTCCTTTGAAAAGGTCCTTCCTTCCCTTAAGTCTCGTGGGGTTTGTGATTTGCATGAAACAACTTTCCTTTTCTGCGTGAATTTTGCTATCTAATGGCTAGAGAGGATGCACATTTTCCCAAGGCAGCTTCTCAGAACTGATTTTTGAAAGAACAGGCAACAATAACAACAAAAAGAACAGGCGCCACTCAGACAAATATTAGAAAAGATCATTGTGAAATAGTTTCAGGACAGGGGGTGACAGAGTCTGATCAGAAGGGTAGAGGCCAGTCTGCTGTGCCGTGTCCTTAACCAGCATCTTCTGGGGACCTGCCTTGTCCTGTCCAGTTCAAGACAAAACAAACTGCGTGGCTCTGAAGCGTCCAGAGATTCCCAGTCACTTTTTTTACAGAGAGAACATGGAAGCCTCTCAAACCCCAGCCCAGGGCCACACCTTAACATCCAGATCCCTCAGTGACACAAAGGCCAGAAATGCACCTGCTGCTGCTGGGTCTTCAGGAGGGAAAGACTAGGAGAGGTGGAAGGTCAAACATTCCAGACCTGGGCAGCACCTGTCGCTCAGTGGGTAGGGTGCTGGCCCCATATACCGAGGGTGTTAGGTTCAAACCCGGCCCCAGCCAAACCGTAATAAAAAAAAAAAGCCAGGCAGGGCGGCGCCTGTGGCTCAGTGGGTAGAGCGTTGGCCCCATGTACCAAGGGTTGCAGGTTCAAACCTGGCCCCAGTCAAACTGCAGCAAGAAAAATGGCCAGGCATTGTGGCGGGCACCTGTAGTCCCAGCCACTAGGGAGGTTGAGGCAAGAGAATTGCCTAAGCCCAGGAGTTGGAGGTTGCTGTGAGCTGTGTAATGCCATAGCACTCTACCGAGGGTGATAAAGTGAGACTCTTTCTCCACAAACAAACAAACAAAATTACAGACCCAAGACCAAATGACAGGAAGGGGACTTCAGGGGAAAAGACTCAGGTGTAAATGTAAGAGAACAAGTAATCAAGAATTACTTCTGCATTGTATAAAGTATGCCCTCGAAGGGTTTCAGAACTTAATTCTCTGACTGTAGCATAACAATAATCCCATATTTTTATATTAGCTGTTAGGAACATTTATTCTTTTATTATTATTTTTTTTTTTTTGCAGTTTTTGGCCAAGGCTGGGTTTGAACCCACTACCTCTGGCATATGGGCCAGCACCTTACTCCTTTGAGCCAAAGGCACCACCCTGTTAGGAACATTTAAAGCACCAATCTTCTGAAGGCAAGGAAGAAGCCACTTGGTGGTTACAATCGCATTCTGCGTAGAACCCTGGGAGGCCCCCATATTCATTCCTAGCCAGTTTTGATGTCTACTGAATAGCTCAGATTTATGGGAGATTCACCACGGAGTTGGGCAGTGACTTAGGCGCTGGACTTGTCTGACAATTGTTGGTTTCACACCAGGAGAGAGAGGAGAAGTCTCCAAAGTGAACTTACCCCGCCCTGTCCTCTCCCCCGTCTCCCTCTGGACCCCCCCACTGTCCTCTCCTTCATCCCCCTCTGGATCCCCCCACCATCCTCTCCCCCGTCCCCTCCTGGGCCACCCCACCGTCCCCCCCGCTCCTGGACCATGGCACTGTCCTTCCCTGCCCCGCCCCAGCACAGCAAGAACATACATCAGTTCTTGTTCCTCCTTTGCCCAAACGCTCCTCGGCTTCTGATGTCCCAAGGGTGGAACCCAAAAGCACCATTATTTTTTTTTTTAAGAGAGAGAGAGAGAGATCTTTTCTTAGTAATTCATAGGCCTATCAGCCATCTCATGCCACCATTAATCAGAGACCATCAAAACAGACAGTGAAATTGTTCCCACCTAACTAAATTGTTGCATCTTTTTTACAAGACAAGGAAACCTTTTTAGGTAGTTCTAGGTCAGCATTTTCTAAACTTACTTGACCGTGAAACATTTTACAATTATAATATATTGATGGAGCACCAAGAGCAGTTCATGAAATATAAATGTGGGCTTAGATTAAAGTAGACAGCACCAAAAAGTTCTCAAAGGTGAATTAATTACTTCAGTAAATGAGAAATATTTGACGTGTCTGCGCTTTGCTTTATTGCAGGACAAACACGAATGCGAGGAGTCTATGTATGTTAAAGTTAATGAGAACAAAATATATCAATATAAAGTAAGTTATTGTTTTACACTTTGCATGTTGTTTCCCCAAATATTTCATTGAATAGAGTGTCTTGGGGGCTGTTCTGAAACACACAGCCGCCTGAAATTAGGGGAGATGCAGCTGAGTTTATTCCTACATGAGGTATGGGATCAAATCGAAGTGTCCATATTTTGTTTTAATTGGAGAGGGATGTGGGCATCCTGCTTCTCCATGCCTGCTATGACAAAGAGGCGAAAAACATCCAGTACCTTTCCACAAGACGCGGAGCCAGCGACATAGGCTACTCCAAAAAATCATTCTCTTGGTGCTGGTTTATTCATTGATCTGCTATCAATATTTCAGAGACCAAATCTGCACCATTCTTGTCACTTAGAAGTTTCCACCACGGAAGTTCCTGACACTTCTGGAGAACCTCAAGAAGTTTTGTTGTCGTGAATGCCCGAATACCATTGTTTTGATAAAGCTGCCTCCCTCCAGCCTAAGGTCTGTGGGGAACCAATTTGTGCAGTATAAATATTTAAGACACCAGAAATGTTGAATAATGCCGCAAACATATGTTGAAATATTCAGACAAAACACACCACACAGGGCAGTGGCCCATCATAGGCAGCACTGCCTGCAGGGCAGCTGGTGAACCCTGCCGGGTGAGTGGGCAGGAGGCCGTGTCGGGGGCTGGGATGCCAGGGCCCCATCTCCGTCCTGCCGCTCGGCCAGATGTTTATTGTCTCTGAGTAACGGAGACGGTGACAGTCCTGAAGGATTAAGTATGTGAAGTACGAGAATAGTCCCTGGCACCCGGCAAGCCTGCATGACAGATTATTTTTCTAAAACAGGTTATTGTGTAGTAATAGGAACATCTATGGTGCCTTTTTACAAATATTTGTAAACTACATTTTGAAAAGTAAAGGTTGGGAGTGCGTGTATAACCCTCCCACTGGCCCAAGGGAGTAGTCATGAATTTGTTCCATGGATCACACTTGGGAAAACATTTGCCTGAAATGGCCAGGACAGCCAGACTTTCCCCCAGCATTGGGCACCACATGGAGCTGTCCCTGGGAGAGCATCCGGAAACGGTGACTGTCGTAGTAGTCTGACTCATAGGTCACTTTGCTCCAGACGGCACGTGAGTGCCCTGCTGCTGGTTCCTGGAACCACGGCACCGCAGGAGAATGGGCAGCAGACTGACTGACCCCTGCTGCCCTGGGCAGAGGCCCAGGCTGCCCTGTCCTAAGCCCTTGTCCTTCCCCTGTGTCCTGCCATCCCTGGTGTTTGGGGGACTGTGCACAAGGAACAGGGCACACTGGGAAGAAAGAGGGATGTAAAAGGGTGAGTTAAAAGGAAAGGGCTGTTCTCCCTGGGCAGAGATGGGGCTGGGCTCCTGCACGAGGCTTTTTGCTGTGACACCAAGACTGGGCCTGTCCCTGCTCTTGGGGAAGGAGCAGAGCCACCTGCAGACAGAGTTGGGGCTCAGCTAAGCTGGAGGGAGCTGGCCAGGGGCCCAGAGAGAAGCCCCAAGCATCTGGGGTCCACCTGGGGACTTGGTCTGTCCTCTGAAAGACCCTTTTCCTCCCTTGCTACTCCTGACTCCATTGTCTTTATTTACTGAAATCAGAAAATCTGGGTCTTGGCTTTCTATCCCACCCCCCGGCCATACACCAGTTCTTGACTACAAAAGGTTACATCAAACTTTAAATCTGCCTATAGTTCCCACGTACAAGACACCCCCACATACATATGGAGAAAAGAAAGGCGGCTGACCCCAGGGGACTCCGAGGCCCAGCTTCTTCTCCTGGGCTCTCTCCAACCCAGCCCTTTCCAGATGCCCAGCTCCAGGGATCTTTTAATAAACAAAATAATAAAGTGAAATGAATATTTCCTACACTGTGTTATGACTTATAGAATAGTATCCAATTATGATATGATACCATAATGGATTTTACCAGCTAAAGAACATTCAGGTGGTTTTAATTTGTCGCTATTACAAATAACAATGTGGTGACTATCTTTCAACGTAAATCTTTGTACATATTATTTTCTATAATGAATTCTTAGGTGCTAATCATAGAAGACAAATTTCTGGTCCAAAAGGTAGGAACATTTTAAAACAATTTAATTTGCTTTTCTAGGGGGCCAAACAAGGTTTTTTTGCAAACAATTTTTAAACATGCTCCTCTCAGCCACATCTAACTGAAATTTGTATTTATAAATTATGAGCATATTTGATTATATTTATATTTTATATTATTACTAGGAATATGGACATATATTTTGATCCTAGCTCAATCATATTTTTAAAATACGTATCAGTGTATTGTTTAAAGTAGAGGTGTTGAATTATGTTCTGACGTTTAAGAAAGAATTTTCATTTCTTCTTTCCTGCATTAGTAATAGTCCACTGGCCAGCTGTCTATGAATTTATTTCTTTTTAAATTTGCATAATAATACGTTAACACTCAGCACGGAAAATACCAGCAATGTGAAATCGAGCAAATAAAATATATTCTTTCTTTGTTCCCTGTTCTTATCCAGTTTTCTTCTCTAAGAAATACTCACTATGGAAAACTCACGGCGTCTTCTTTCGGGCGGCTTCCTACCTGCACTTGAACCTGCGGCCTGTCAACAGCTCATCCCCCACACACCACCCGGCCGGACTTCGCATGAACTGCACTGGGCGTGCCCCTTCCGCAGACCCTCACCACCTCAGTTCAGCCCTTAGCTGGTGTCATCATTACAGTTCAGCACAATTGCTGTAGGTCTGAGGTCCTCGACCTGTCCTGAGAGAGAAGGCACCATCGTCCTGCACATTCGCTGGCTACGTAGATTCCCACCGAGTCTCCTATCCACACCCTCTGCCGTGTCAGGCTCAGAGCAGACGTAATGGGGATGGGAGACAAGAGGGTGGGGAATTCTCATAAAAAGACTGCTAGAGAGACGTGCTAGAAACAGATGCCCAGTGTGTGCACGTGGGTTTTTGTATTCTGTGTGTGCATCTCTTGTGTTCCAACTATATGTACTTTAATACAATACTATGGCTATAAATAAATTGTATATAATTTAATGTATCACTATTGTTTCAATGACAATTTTTTTATTAAGTCACGTACACATAGGTCATGTATACATTAATGCATTTATGGGGTACAATGTGCTGATTTTATATACAATTTGGAATGCTTAGATCAAATTAGTTAATATCGGGTTTCACTTCATTTACTTAATTATTGTGTTAAGACATTTATATTCTACACGTAGTAGATTTGACATGAACCCTTGCAATGTGCTCCAGGTGTGGTCCCACCTTCTACCCTCCCTCCATCATACCTCCCCTCTCCCCTCCCATCCGCCGCCTCTTCCCTCCTTCATCCTGGGCTATAGTTGTGATTTATCTTTCATATGAAAGTGTGAGTGATTATAAATTGGTTTCATAAAAGTACTGAGTACTTTGGGTACTTTTTCCTCCATTCTTGGGATACTTTACTAAGAAGAACATGTTCCAGCTCCATTCATGTAAACATAAACCATGCAATTTAAAGGAAGGTCAACAATATATGTGCAGGTACTGTACATATATCAATTTCTTGCATTTTACTTCACTGAATTATAGATATATAATTTATATATTGCCATACTAGCATATGTCATGCATTTTATAAAATGGAATATGTTGGAATTATACAAGGAGCACAGATAGATACAGACATGAAATGTGTCTGATACTGCACACCTGTAATATACATATAATTTAATTGACATTAGGAATGAAAAGAAGGACAAGGACTGGCCTTAATGAGAAATAGTGCTTAGCCCAGAGAAATACCTCCTGGATGGAGAACGGCGGGCCCTCTCCAGCAGCATGGGTTGGGGTCCTCATTAGCTCTGACCGAATGTGTCCGTGCCCACTAATCATGGTGCGGAGAGACTGGCCCTGCCTTGACAGAGCCTAACGAGGTGTATTAGACAGAGGCAGGACCCCGTGAGGTCTGTGTGATGAGCAGAAGAGAAGGCATCAAACAATTCAGAGCAAATAATCCCAATTTGTCAAACATCATCTCTGTGCAAAAGTTCTCTGTGCAGCCCTTCTGCAGGGCAGAGTCTCTCCGGTTGGCCTCTCAGTCTGCAAAATCCCTGAGCCCCAGATGAGCCTCGGCCTTCTGATGACATCAATGTCCCTCAAGGTGACACCCCCACTTCTCGGGACCTCCTTACTGATGCCAGCATGCAGTCAAGTTTGAGAATCACTGGTCTTGGCAATGGTGATTCCAGACCCTGAGAGAAAAATACAACCTTCTGGGATTTTAATTTAAAAAGAACCTATTTTTACACCCCCCATTATCAAACTATTGAAACATGTCTCGAGGTTGGGTTCAGAAATTCTTACCTTCAAAAAACCTCTCCAGGTGATCTTGAGTCAGCCTACCAACTGGAAGTTGGGAATTCTGAGCTTTAGGGTCAAAGGTGCTCCCACAGGGGAAAGACCTCATGGGCCAGATGGCGCACACAGGGCGTGGCACCTCCTCTGCCCATAAGCAACTCCAATGAAGGGGAATTTGGCAACATCAGTCAAAATGGGATATGGATTTTTCCTTTTGTTACAGCTATCCAAATTCCAGGAGTTTACCCTGAAAATACACATCCACAAATATAAATGATATGTGCCCAAGTATTCTACAGCATTATTTTATAATTTTGTATTTATATATTTATTTTTTGTAGAGACGGAGTCTCACTTTGTCACCCTCAGTAGAGTGCCATGGCGTCACACAGCTCACAGCAACCTCCAATTCCTGGGCTTAGGCGATTCTCTTGCCTCAGCCCCCCGAGTAGCTGGAACTACAGGCACCCGCCACAACGCCCGGCTATTTTTCTGTTTTGCAGTTTGGCCAAGGCTGGGTTTAATATACCTGCCACCTTCGGTATATGGGGCCGGTGCCCTACTCACTGAGCCACAGGCGCCACCCGTACAATTTTGTATTTAGAAATAACCTAAATACTTAGGAAACAGGCTGAGTAAATTATGATGGATCCATACTACATAGTACTAGGCAAATTAACATAGTAAGAATTTTTAAGACATTAAAGTGCAGGGTGGCTATATAGTTACAGCTATAGTTATATAGTTATATATAGTTAACTGTTATTATATATAGTTACAGCTATTTCAATCGCACATGAACTTCATGGCCATCCTGTATAGAATAAGAAATGTATAAAATAGCAGAAGGATCCCTATGAACTAACTTTCCAGGGTATGTTGTTAAGATGTAAAACAGCGTATGTAATATTCTAGCTTCTGCGTAGTAAGTAGAGAAGGAGACAAGTTACGTCTGTTTGTGCCCTTTGTGTGGCAGGCGCATCTGTGCAAGTGTAAAAGGAACACCCAGGAAAAGAAAAGGAGATGTGAATCAGAACAGTCAGTCATAAAGAGGCAGAATGTAAACAAAACATCTTTGGGTATCCATTTCTTTTTCTTTCTTTCTTTTTTTCTTTTTTTTTGAGAGAGAGTCTCACATTGTCGCCCTCAGTAGAATGTCCTGGTGTCACAGCTCACAGCAACCTCCAACTCCTGGGCTTAAGCGATTCTCTTGCCTCAGCCTCCTGAGTAGCTGGGACCACAGGCGCCCCCCACAATGCCTGGTTGTTTTGGGGTTGCAGTTGTCATTGTTGTTTAGCAGACCCAGACCGGCCTTGAACCTGCCAGCCTGGGTGTATGTGGCTGGCGCCCTACTCACTGAGCTATGGGTGCCGAGCCTGGGTATTCATTTCTATTTTACTTGTACTACCAAATTCAGAAGAGATTTTACATATTAAACCTATTAGCGATTAAAACATCCTGAGAGAAGAGGTGGCGCCTGTGGCTCAATGAGTAGGGTGCCAGCCTCAGATACCAGAGGTGGTGGGTTCAAACTGGCTCCGGCCAAAAATAATAATAATAATAATAATAATAATAATAATAAATCCTGAGAGAGAGCAAGAGAGCACATGAGCATGTGTGTGTGTGTGTACATATAGGAAATGAATCTAGCTGTAAATCCGTTCGATAACATAATACACACAGGAAATAACGAATTAGAGGGACTCTTGCATAGAGCTCTAACTAGACACCACACTGGAAACTATTTCAAGAATAAACAGAATGGCCCGGATGCCCCATGATCATGATCTACTGGCAGGTTGAGTGTTGGTAGTGGTGCAATCCTGGAACGCTGAAACTATTTTTAATGTATCATAACATTCAGCAAATGGGTAAAAAGATATTGATGTTGTTTCGAAACAGAGTTTGTGCTGTGAGCAAAGTATAAACGTAGCTTTGGGGAATCGAGGAAGAACTCGTGGTGTTTAAGTTGGAGGTGAAAAAAAAATCCTTAACTTTGTCAAGTAGAAGGGCCTAGGAGCAGTGACACCCCAGCAGTGATGAGCACAGGTGCCACCAGGCCTTTCCTCCTAAAGACGTTTGCTGTAAAAGTTTCCAGGTCTCGGGTGGGAGAAGCACAGGTGCCGAGGGCTGTGTTTGTGCCAGGAAGTAGGGAAGTGTTGGCGTCCACGGTGAGTGACCAGGGCTCTGGTCAGTGGGGGACACAATAAGGAAAATCAAGATAGCAGTATCAAAAATAAGCAAAAGCACGGCGACAGATTATAACTCAGTGAATGAAAGGGATACTCACGAGCCCATCCCGACTTACCGTTAAATACGGGGGAGAGCGTTTGTGGAGGAGATCCAGAAGGCGGCTATTTGTGTCGGAATGTGGGTTAATCCACGTGAGGCGGAGACTGGAAAATAACCAGTTTGCAGCTCCATTTACAATCACCGATTCAGGAAAGGATTATCAGCGGACCCACCAACTCGGGTGGCAGGTTGGTGGGGAAAGGACGTTTAAGGCATTCAGGATTATTTATTAATTACAAAAGGAAAATGTGCCTCTACAGGGGACACAACCGTAAAATAGCGACAAGGCTTGACTTTGCCACTTGTGGGACATCTCCACGTGGGGCGTGAGGGCAGGCCACGTCTCCACCGTGGTACTCCTGTTGGGAATATTTGCTCTGAATGTAAAGGAAACGGACAGACAGGTCCAGAGCGCAAGCTGTCCGGCCCGGCCGTGGCAGAAGGAGCAGGAGGAATGTCTCCGCTTGAGGACACAGACCGACCAGCTCAGCTTGCCTGGTTCCTCTGAGGAGTTGACAGGGATTCAGGGAGAGGGAAGCAGGTCTGGTAAGAGGGGATGCTGCTCAGTCCCCGGGAAGTCACTGTTACTATTACTGTCATTTGAACTTTTCTCTGGTCAAAACATTTAGAACATCCAGGGGGAAAGACCCTCGTCGTCTGCACACCAACCAGGAATCTGGACACTTACTGGGGCCGTAGGACCAGTGACCAAAGGATTTGAGGCCTGAGCCTGCCAGGTGTCCAAAACCAGCAGAGTCACTTAAAGCGGCCACTCTGGGTGTGACCCCTGACCTGCTGTCACCCTTCCAGGTGAGACAACGGCAGAGACGGAGGAAAGTCTAGACGCCGTTGGAGGAATCTCACTGAGCCATTTCACGTCTTTTGATTACACGTACTTTTATAACGGGCTTGTCTTCTGCTGATCTATTTTCCCATTCGGTTCTGTGGTTATTGGTCGATTGTGTTTGAGAAGAGGACGGACCTGTAAGGGTCGCACAGTGGACCGAGAGCACCAGGTTAAAGGGGCGGACGGAAGACAGTCTGCAGTTTCCGGATGAACGTTCGAGCCTTAACACCAACATTAAACAGCCAAGGTGGGGGATCCCCAAGTGTCCCGACAGCCCCGCAGGGGCCACACCACATTCACAGGCACCCACGATGTGCCACAGTCCCTGCTGGAGGCCCGCCCAGTGTGAACTGCAGCCTGACCTTGGCTAGACGGGCAGCACGGGATTGACCCTGCTTCAGAGTCAGCAAGGAGGAAGAGGACGCCAGCGACCCGCGATGCCTCCACGGTGCCCCTTTCTCTGAACGGAAACAGAGAAAGCCCCCTTGCTGAGTAGAGATGCATTTTCTTGGGTGGTTTTCACATGCTCTATTGAATTGGGGACAGCCCAATGCCCAGCGACACCAGGACAGAACACCCAACCAGACCAGTGGTTCTTAACTGGGGCCAGTTCTTCCCCAGGGGTGTTTGGCAGTGGCTGGAGGCATTCCTGGTCGTCCCAGTGGGAGGGCATGTGCCTCTGGCATTTGGTGCTTAACAGCCAGGAACGCTGGTTAATGTCCTACCATGCTCAGGGTGTGCCCACCACAGAGTGGGGACCTTGACTCCAAATGTCAACCTGTCACGGGGGAGAAACCCTGCTCTAGATAAAGCAACCCGGCATTCTGTGCCAGTTGTCAGCTTTGGGGCACGGCTGGAAGGACCATAGAGACACTTTGTGGGAGTCGCATTTACAATCCTCTTTCCACAGACTTGGTTCTGCTACACAGGGCATGTTAGTTCACGGAGACAATGAACAACAGTGCCACCAACTTCATCCAATTCCTTCTCAAAATATTAACAATTGCAAATCTGATGGTAACTGACTTTCTGCGTGAATTCAGCTCAGCCGGACTGATAGCTGTTATAATTCTGAGATGTCTTCAACCTTTAATCAACGAGGAGGGCGATGATCCCACCGTGTGGGGAGAACTCCTCACACGAGGATGAACGAAGTTGGGAATCTACGGTCATCTGTGCCTCTGTTCCATGTTCAAGGTCCAGCTGCTGATCCCTAAGGCAGCAATGGTGCCAGATGCAGTGAAATTTATATTTACTAAACAATACTTAGTGTTGATTTTAGTGCTGTATATATTATATTATTTTCTTCTTTTTGCTTTTTTTCTCCTCGGCTGTAATGAATGGATGCTCAGTGTTCATTTTGTTTCAAAGAAGCATATCTGTTTCTTTAATGTAAGATCTCATGTTTGCAAATATTCAGTTACTCAGACCTTAAGAGTGTTCATCAGACTTGAACAAATGTTATATATGAAAACTTAGGTGGATGTGGGGAACTGGGTGATTTGAGTAAGAAAATTCAAAGCAGCCTTCCTTTCCTTTGATAGTCAACACGTGTATTCATTAAGGACTGTCCATGTGTGTTCATGGACCCGCACTTTTTATATTAGGAGGTGAACGTTTTTATAACAGTTAGATGGATCATGTTTGGAAATTGTCATCACAAGTATTATTTTAAAATATTCTTTTGCCATGGTATAGCAATTTGAAGTACCTTTTAGCTGTGAATTTGAATTACAAGGCTTTTCAGACAGAGTTGTTCAGTAAAAAGGAATATTCAAGGCTTATTTAGCTGTAGCCAGTGGAATCTGACCAGCCACTTGTAAAAATTAGGATTCAGTTGACTAAAACAAGTAACAGGTAGAAAGTAAGAATCTTAGCCCACGAACGTGGATGTGCAAGAAAGACCAGATGCAAGTTTTATCATTTTTACTTTGATTTCATGCACACTCTAACCGGCTCCTCCCTCCTGGCAGGAGAACCAATCATGGAGTAACCGTCCCTCGTCAGTAGAGTCCACCCTGGTCAGCACACAAAGGCTCATTGCCCAGGATGCAAAGTCTTTGGATGCAGAATAGCAGAGTGGCTAAAACACAGTTCTTTGAATTGAATGTCAGGGTTCAAATCCCACCTTGCTCAGTTACTAGTCCTGTGATGTAAAAAGAATTGAGATAAGAAATAGTAACTTCCTTTGAAAACCATCTTCAGGATTACTGTAAGCTTTGCCTGGGAACTGTATGGCTGCAGTGACACGGCTCAAGGCTGCGCTGCCAGCTTGATGGACAGGCACACAGCCTCTGAGCCTTCCCCCCCTTTGGCTGGAAGGGGGTGGCCTTGGGGTCTGTGCACTGTTCTCCAGCAGGTGATGGTACAGGGGTCTGCAGATGGGTCACGTGGTTCCACAGAGTCAGGCAGAGGGTCCCCAGCACCATGCCCACCATCACCAAAGGTTCAGAGCAGAATTGTGCCCACTGTTGCTCGCAAGGGGAATGAAAAAAGGAAGAGTCAAGCGGGAATGACGGGCTGGTGAGCGGGAGACCTGGGTTTTGATCATTCTCCATCACTTGTAATAGACGCCACCTCTTACTGGCCCCAGTGACCTGGGCACTGGGCATCCACCTTTCTGAGCATCGTGACCACACCTCTAATCAGATATAACCTCTTGTGTTTGGTGGAGACTCTGAGATCTCAGGGAGAGAGGACCTCGCAGCCTGTTCATAGTCACCTAGCTCACAGGGGACTCCAAGCCCACATTCTTCTTAGCCCCAACCACCCAGTTAGCACGTGGTGCCTTCCCAAATGGCAGGGTCTGTGTTCTTGCTGCCACACCGCATGGTTCTCCTCTCGGGCTCTCTGCAAGCCACTCATCTTCTCAGAGCCTCGGTGTCCTCATCTGTAAAGTGGCTCTAACGAGGCCTGTTTTTGCCTAATGCACAGGAACAGAGAGGCTGAGCGGTGCACAGCGCCGTCTACGCAAACAGCAGCTGTTGGTGCATTTGACCGAGTGGTGCACAAGGGTACAGAAGCGTCTGAGCAACACGAGGTGCTGTGAGGTTCAGTTACGGGTCCCCAGGCCTAGGGCCTCCCAGCACCAGCTCATGGTGGGGCCTCAGGCGCACTTGTAAGGACAGCTTGACGCTCGTCCTCAGGCGGCCTGATTTCTGTCCTGATTCCCTGTCATTTCTCAGATTCACTGCTCTCCTGTCCACTGGGCATCAGCTCCTAGATGACAGCTGTGTGTCCCCCGTCCCCTTCTGGCCATCCTGCTGGTCTTCACCACAAACATTCAGAAACAAATGCTTAGTGTGGGACATTAAAGAGGATAGAGGACGACTTGCAGACTGTCATCCTCACCCAGGGTCCCTCTCCCCAGCACGGCCTCTCCCGAGAGGTTCACCCACACTCTCCCACCAGGCACCAGGCTCTCGCCCCAGTTCCTACCCACGGCTGCAGGTGATCAGTCTAGATGTGAAAGCCAGACACCAGCTGGGACGCTTGGGGTCCTCTCGGTGTCCCTCCTCCCTGGGACAGCTGGTGGACACATTCCCCTGCACTAGAGAAAAGCCAGCTGTGCTCAGAAAGAATGAGGCCAAAGGGGCATGTGTCCTGGGAGCCTCCGAGTCCTTGGTTCCAGCTGCTCTTGAGATCCAATTATTTCCCCTCTTCTCTTGTCTGGTGACTCCCTGGATGTTCCCTGGATTTGTCCTTCCCAGCCAGCTCGCAGGAGCCGGGCTGCTATCACTCACAACTGCAAAGCCCTAATGAACACAGAACAATTTCCACAGCCAGTAATCTTCCAAGCAGTCGCCACCCATGGTATTTGTTCAGGAGGCTAACTTTCCTAAACTGCATCCTCGCCAGGAGACACAGCTTCAAGGCTGAACGGACCAGAATGAAGCACCAGCCTGACCCCTTGGACGCCGACGCAGCAGGGCAACTTCTGTGCTCTCAGCCCTGGGAAACCAACTCAGCCCTTTCACTCACTCACTTCTTCATTTAAATAATTCTTATCCACTGCTTCCTGTCAGCAGAACCCTCTTTATCACTATAAAGAATATAGAAATGGACTGAGGCAGGGTTGGTTTCGAAGAAGCAATCTGTAAGATAAAAGTAAGCATAACAGTATACCAGGAAAAGTGGGAAAATATCACAGCTGAGTTAGAGGAAGCCCCTTGGGGGTTCAGAGGAAGCAGGTGTTATCTCCCGACTTAGGGGGAGGTGCAGCTGTGCCTTGGGGAAGACGCTGTGGGCAAGTTTTCATTTAGCCTGAGTAAGGTGGCTGGAGACAGGGCTAGTGGGTCACGAACAGCTCGAAGCACTGTTAGCCTCCCTCCAGCTGGAGTTCTCCCAGCAAGGGCGGACACAGGAGCTGGGCAGCTAGAGGTAGAGCAGCTCCCCTTCCTTACAGAGACCCAGCAGGTGTGTTCCTGCCTGCTCCTGGGTCACACAGTCTGGCTGGCCTGGCCCCAGGCCCCCCAAACCCTGTGCCAGAGGTGGAGACAATTTTAGTGCATGGCAAAGGTGCAGGGTGGTTGCAAAATTTACCACCCAAATGGGACATGTTGGGAATGAATGAGGAGCTGACGATGATTACTCTGGAAAGACAACCAGAAACTGAGTCCTCTGGGTAAAGGGGGAGAAGGCAGGGCCTTCTTACGGAGAGAAGCTGATCCTCCAGAGGGGTGAGCTGTATGTGCTGGAGGTGAAGTCACTGGTCAGAGCCCCGGGCCCTCCCCGAGGACAGGAAGTGGAGAGAAGTGGAAACATCCAGGGCAGGTCCTTCCCTGGTCAGCTTAACGGTCGTAGAGCAAATGTTCTCTCTATTAAGCATGATCAGAAAAAGAGGGGTGGGCTGGGGAAATTACAGCAGGAAGATTAAAAGTATACCCAACTCATGGAAGCAGGCGGTTGATCCACGATGGCCTTGCTGTGCTGAGTGACTGTCCATCAGACGGTTCCCATAACATCATTAACTCAGTTAATGCTGGGCACCACCCTGGCAACCACGTCTCATCACCACTGTCACTTGACCGGCAGGAAACTGAAGCTCAGAGATATTGGAAACTCGCCCGGGAGGACAAAGCTACTAAAAGTTGGAGGTGGGATTTGGATTTTAGGTTGCAGCCTCCAAATTCACCATGCTTTATGCCCTTCAGTTGAAATCACTTCCCTGGAGATGCTCTTTCTCAGGCATGATGGAAACTGTTGAGAAAGCGAGGAAGTAACTGGTGACTGGCCCTCTGAGAAAGAGCCAGCAGTCACCCTGCTGAGGACGTGGCTTGCTGGTCACTCAGAGGGAGTCAGAGCAGAGCACGGACCCACACCGGGTGTCAGGCAGGGCGGTGTTCGACTCGGCTTAATTACAGCTGGGAAGCATGGACACCAAAGACAGGCCAGGCTTGGTGGATCTGATAGAATTTTTCAAGGAAGCAGCACAGCCCCAACAGGAGGAAGCCTGGCTATAATTTACTTGGACTTCAAGGAAGCTTTTGATACAGTAACACCAGTAACACACAAAAGACTAATATTCTAGGTCAGTGGGTATGTAATGGCAAGGGAGCTGCTTGAATGGGTAAGAAGCTTGTCAGGATCTTCAAGATAGAGAGTATAGGAGTCAAGGCAAACAGTCGGAGAAGGGACGATGTGACAATTGGAATTCTGCCGACACCAGCACTCGCTGGGCTTTGTTCATTTCCTGACTCTTCTGTTAGCGATGTTGAGTTAAGGAAGGCCCGTCGGCTGTTTTCGAGGGTCTGGAGACTTAAGTGTAAATTCTTTAGTCCAAGAGATAGTCCAGAGGTGCTCGTGGGTCAGGAAGATGTTTTATTTGGTGTCTTGGAGCTGAGGCAGCAGTTTCCATTGAAGCTGCTTCAGTGAATTTAGATTTTTCTGAGGATTTAAAGTTGTCTGAGCATCAAGATGCTTGAGCTTTGGTTTCACGATCAGGGTTTCTTTATCCTTCTTGGAACCATTTCCAATGTCCCTCTGAGCTGTGCCCCTCATTGCTCTGCTCACAAAGCCTCACCCCAAAGTGGGGTGGGGACCCCCAGATTGGTATAAGCAGCAACTTGCATTCTCCAGGGCACAGTGAGGGGATGGGGTAGACTCTGGGGCCTGCCCAGGGATTGCTGTGCCAACACTGTCTCCCCTACAGAAACCACCCAAGGAGACACTCAGGCCCCCGCACCCCCGTGGAGGGTTTACACGTAAGACACTGGTGAGCCCTACAGCTGCTCCTGGGGAGGAGGGCCTGTGAAGAAGGCACCTGGGAGGGGGCAGAGCACAGACACCAGAGAAACGGACCTGAGCAGGGACACGGTCAGGGGCGTCTGTTTCCTTCGTGTCCAGGCTGTTTGGGTCGGGCCTCCGTTTGTTTGCAGCACAGACAGTCCTGGCTGAAATAAACATCCTCCTGAGCTTGCAGTTTATGTGTAACTGTCAGGCTTGTAGACACAGAATTCTTTGCTCCAAAATTTAATGTAAAAGTGTAAAAAGGGAACTGCTCTCACAGAATTAGGGATAAAGGCCCCAGATGGCTCCAGTCCCCAGTCCAGCCAGCCCGGGCCTGCAACCACTGCCTGCTAGGTGTGATCATACCTAAAAGAATTAGGAACCCTTTCCAGACAAATGTGCCCACTTCATATTCACGGAAACAGAGACCCACCAAGGCTAGCAACTTGCCAGGGTTCAGAAAGATAGTCTGACTCGGAGTGCAGATGTTCCTGAAGTTCTGTCCACAAACTCTGCCAAGGGAGTTCATCCTCTCTTTCCAGTAACTTTAATTGCTCATCACTGGGTTTGTGGTAGGCATATCATACACCTGATCCATTTTATCTTCATCATCGTTATGTTAATACCTGCCTACGTCCAGACCCCTGACAATGGCTGGACACTGGACTGAGTGCCAGCGGCATCCTGTGTGACCTTCCCGAGGTCATCCTACATATCAGCCACTGTGACCAGCTCCAGCTTATCCGTGGGGAAACTGAAGCTTAGAGAATTCAGCATTTATTTGGCCAAAAGATGTTTCCAGTGCTTAGAATGTGGCAATATCTGTGCTAAGCACTGAGAAAGTGGTGTCAGGGAAGAATCAACAAAATCCTTCCCTGCGCAGAGGGCAGACTGGTGGACTGAGAACAGAGGAGACGTGCGCTCAGCAGCGCGGGGGGGTGCGAGGCGCTGGCCAGGCCTTCAGCAGGCTGCTGGGAATCTCATGGTTACCTTGATCTGTGGAGGATCGTGGGTTTTCCTTGACAGAAGGAGGTGGTGACTCTTGCCCTTGAGATGCACAACTTGGAATAACGTGGAATTGCAGAGGAGAACACCAAAGACACTTGAGAAATATTGGGGCGAGACTTGTCAGGTGTGGAGGATGGAGAAGGGAGACGCTAAGGGCCATGGCGAGGGTTCGTGCCAACCCGCAGGGCAGAGTGTGGCCCAAGTCACCAGGGTGGGGACCGCAGGCAGAGAGCTGGCAGGGAGGATTGTAAGGCCAGACTGGGGCACGCTGAGTTGGAGAAGCATTTCAAAGATAGACAGACCAGGGTGGAAACTGTCGTCGGGGGGCCTTCAGTTTAAGGATAGTAATTCGAAGCACTGAAGCGGCAAACGAAAGTAAGAGCGAGACAAACGAGGGATAAGAGGGGAGGGCGGAGCCTGGGAATCGGGGTGGGACGGCCGGGGTCGAGGCCGTGCCAGGTAGGGGTGGCGGGGGAGGCGCACGAGGTCCCTGCTGGGGACTGGAGACCGTACTTGTGTGGACAGCACGAGAAGCCAGGGACATGGTGGCAAACACACCTTCAGCTGATGTCGGCAGCTCGGGTGTGAATGCAAAATGAAGGCAGAATCAGGGGCACAGCTGGCCCGGAGACAGAGTCCTGGGGTTTTTGTTTATTTGTTATTAAAAAGGACAAAAAGCACGTTTAAGAGCTGACAGAAAGCATGGCACTGAAGCCTTGAGGTTATGAAAGAGAAGAAAGTGCAAATGAGGGTGCAACTTGTCACGGAAGGCTGGGACTCAGAGCAAAGGCAGAAAAGCAGGCCTCAGCCTGGGGAGGGCCAGCTCCTCCTTGCAGTGACAGACGAGGGGACGGGGCAATGGACTAGACGATATCGCCCACGGTCGGCCAGCCAGGAGGCCAACGCACTCTCCGCGGCACTAAGTGGTATTTGTTTTAACATAAGCCTGTGCTGTCGAGCGCAGATACTCCCGTCGAATGCAACGCGCATGAGCTTTCCGGTGATCTCTGCTGTTTCCCTGGGGTCTTGGGTCCCTGAGTTTAGCACAACACTTTCAAGTAGCCCCGTGAATGTCAGCCAGAGAACACAGACTCCACGGAGTCTTTACAAACGCAGATTCCCAGCCCCGGCACAGAGGATACTGACTAGGTAGGTTGGCAGATTGACTGATAGGAGTTACCACTCAAGATCTATCTGTTTTGTTATGTTGCTTGGTTGGGTTTGGGAACAAGAGAGAGTTAAGGCAATGTTGATGGTGCGTGGCATTGAAGGTGGGTCCCTGGGCAGCAAGGGCTGTACAAATGGAATGGTCAATCGTCTCTGCGGGGGCCCCAGGACTCCAGGTGTCTGCAGAAATTGACCGGTCACAGACTCCTGGACTGATTGTAAACTGGTGGTTGTCAACTTTCACTGCACAATAGAATCACCTGGGGAGCTTTACCTGCTGCACCCAGGACCAGTTGAATTTAAACCTCTGGGTGAGGGATTCACTGTTTGTTTTATTTTATCAACTTTACTGAGATATAATGTACATGCCATAAATTTCACCTGTGTTAAGTAGACAATTCAAGCTTCTAAATATATTTATAGAATTGTGCAACCATCACCACAATTACATCACCCCACAAAGCTTCCTCGGTGCTTCCAGGGTGTAGCCAGTGTTGCGATCAGCAGAAAGTAAAGATAATTTTTTCTAAAGATGTGCCCTAATGTGCCCTGTGCATTGGGTGTGTGGTGGCTGACAGTAGGTAAGGTCCAGAGATGGAACTCTGGGTGTGTGGTGGCCGACAGTGGGTGAGGTCCAGGCATGGCACGTGCCAGTGTTATGAAACTCTTGGTGTCTAAAAAGACCAGTAAAAGATTGCACACAAATTAGCAAAACTCAGAAGTCCTTTTCAAAGTGCCTGTCTTAGTGCTTCTATTCATTTATTGATTCATGCAAATAACTTTTGATTAACTTATACAGATATGTATCTATTGATTATTCTAATATTTGTGTGTGTTTATATGTGTATTATGTACGTGTATGTGTGTGTATATATGTGTATATATGTGTGTGTATATGTGTGTATGTGTGTGTATGTGTGTGTACGTGTGTGTGTCTATTGATTTTGAATATGTATGTGTATATATATATATATTTATGCATCTATGTGTGTCTGGGCATCAATATCTTCCACAATGCAGCAGTCACTGTGGTGAGTCCCAGGTTTCAATAAGCAAGGAGCAAAATCACACAGAATTCCAGACCTCTTGGAGTTCTCCCTAACACAAGTTGTAAAGGCCAAAATTATTTAATCTTCTGACAGAACACTGCACAATATACAGATGATCAAAATATATGGGACGATATAAATACTGCTTAAAAGTTACAATGGGATTTGGATTCATCCGTTATAATTGACAAAGGCATTGACCGAATTCATCAGCTGTTTTGCTCGTCGTAGCAATGAGATACAGGACAGCGACAGGTGCATGTGCTCGACAGGTTTGCAGACACAGTCTTCAACCCCATACCACTAAATGCCGACATCCCAAAAGACAAAAATCCCAGAAGTCTAAAATCCTGAAAATCGCAATCGCTAAAGATCAAAATCCCCAAAATATCATTCTGGAAAAAAATAATTAAAAAAATTCTTCGAAGGATACTCATTTACATTTTTTAAAAGGAGACTAATTTGAGGAATAGGAAAACACAGCAGGACACTCCAGAGACCACTTTGAAGAATAAAGTAGCAGTAGTGACATGCACACATTGGCAAGCGCAAACACTGAGGCATGCTAGTGCCATTCACGTGGGTATAACGGCTACTTCTTATGAAGTGCATTCATAAGAAATTGGTCAAAAAACAAACATATCAATGCCTATCACTATGGTTGGGGGTCCTGTGCAGTCAGTCTTATAACCGCAGGCATCTGAAATACCATCACAAACAACCTAAATCTTCAGATGAAATTCATCAAAACCCACCACTGGTGACCACCACAGGTGCGCAGCCTCCAAACAGCTGGGACTTTGAGAAATGTGAAGGTGCAGAAGTCCCTGTCCATACACACGTGCACAGTGCTCACACACAAAGTCAGCCTTGTGATAATGCACTTTTGTGGAGCTAAATGCACAAGATATACATAAAACGACTCAGAACTCTCTGAACATCTTCACACGATTTATACCTCCAGTGCTGGTGGCACAGTGAATCAGAGCTAGTGAGCAAGCGCAGAGGTCACGTGCAGTCAAGTGATTTGGTGGCAGTGGTGGGGTTTATAATTCCACTGTGTTCTCACTTCCGTGGTCTCTGAGGTGCTCGCTGCACCTGTATGTGAGAGTGGCTGTGGCCTAAAACTTTGGTACGTATGCCCTGTTCATCCGAAAGTCTGGGTATTGGCTGTTGCAGTTGAGAGATTTTCTGCTTTCATAGCACCAATAATAATCAGCTTTTAAAATGTTATCTTTCACTACTAAGTAGCCTCATCATACACTTAGCCCAGCACAGTCTTTTTGCAAGGAAGTAACTTCCCAGCTATCTTTCATGTGTTGTCCGGAATGCAGCAAGAAGAAATGTTTGGCTTCCCCAACACCAATTGGTCAGGGTTCCCCAAGAGAGGCAGGGCCAGGAGGACGTGTGTATAGATACAGGAGAGGGGACTAATTAGGGCAATGGCCTCACAGGATCATAGTGGCCGATGAGTCGGGTGACGAGGACTTTGGGGATGCAGGCAGCTCAGTGGTTCAGCCCAAGTCTAAAGTCCTCAGAATCAGGGAGGTCGATAGTGTAACTCTCAGTCCAAGGCCTCAGAACCCCGGAGGCCACTGGGGTAAGTCCTGGAGTCCAAAGGCTGGTGAGCCTGGAGTGAGTCCTGATTTCCAACATGGCAGAAGAGAAGTCTGTCCCCACTCTCAGAGAGAGGCCGATTTGCCTTCTGTATCTGTTCTCCCTGGGTCCCTGACCAACTGGTTGGTGCCCACTGATGCTGAGAGTGGGTCTTCCCCACCACAACCATCATAACAACACACTAATCTCTCTGGAGATGCCTCGCAGACACCCCCAAATCATGAACGCTTTACCACACCCCAGGTGTTCCTTAACCCAGTAAAGTTGACCCTAAAATTAAGTCACATGTCCACCCCTGACAACTGACACCCATGCTCCCTCCCTAAACCAGCCTTAATTCACAAACAGAGGCACCAAGAAGGGGGGTGCCCCACCCAGCAGGAGGCAGCCGCTCTGCTCAGGCAACGGAAAACGTCTTCTCCAGAACGTGACTTTCAGGGTTTCAGCATTCGGGATGTTGATCTTTAGGGTTTATGATTTTTTTTTGGATTTTAGACATTAGGAATTTGGGACTTTAGGGATGTTGATCTTCAGAGATTTTAGTTTGAGGGGATTTCAGCACTTGGGATTATGGCGTCTGGGATCGTGTCTGTCAGATTTTGATCAGAGTTATGGTCCCTGAAGTTGTTGAAAACTATAGAACCCACCGCCATAAAGTGGCGAGTGATTGGAGGCTCCAGTGGTGGGAATGTGCAGACGCAGGGCAGCCGACGCCACGCCCTGGTCAGAATGTAAACCAGAGACAGGGACTCGGCACAGCTTGTGATTCTCTTTGCAAAGTCAGGCAGTTGATGGCCAAAATAGCAGCGAATTCCTGGGCTGCTGGTGAGACTAAGCAAAAGCTTGGGCTTGACTCGCGTCTCTTGTGAAGCCTGGAAGACTGGAGGGGGTTAAAAGTAAGAGTGGGATTCAAACACGCTGATTCCCAATTGCCATCAAATGTGGGAGATTTACATGTTGAGACACAAGTAGAAACACAACCTTGCTCGCTGTGAAATACCCTTTCCTGCAACCCTGGTCACAAGCCCATTCTGACCCTGATTAGCTCCTTCTGTGCTGTGAGGTCCTGCGTGGCTGGACCTGAGTCTGACGCCTGTGCGGACAGCAGTTCACCATCCAACCAAGGACTTGATCTAAAGCTCGGGAAGACACAGAGAGACTTGAGTCTGAGATTTAGATACCTTAAAACTCTTCCTCAGTAATAAAAGATTCAATTCTGTCCTCAAGACAGAATGGTCTTATGAAATCATAGTCCTGCCCCCATTAGAGTCCTTTAATCTGGTTGAGAACATTTGTCATCAAAAAGACTAAGTCATTCCCCTTCATCCCCCAGACTGCTCTCAGCTGGCACCCTCCCTGTCCCACGGGGGCGGTCATGTTCATGTTCAGGGGAACTGCAGGGCAGATGGGGTGGGGCAGAGGAGGAGAGAGCGGAGGTGAGAACTGCAGACATGTTACATTTTCCTTGATTGTCTTCTGGAAGAAATGACCAGCAGATGGGCAGTTTGTGTGGCTAGAACTTCAGAAATGATTCATGCGTGGGTATGTTCATTAGGAGCAATGATTTTTCAGCAAAGAAACCCAAGAAGTGTGACAACTAAATAAACCTGTGTGCTGCAATGCCAACAATGTCATTTAATCTGGAGAGGCACAGCTCTATGCAGGAACCTCCCAGGGAGAAAGCAGATTCTAATTCAGGAGAAGGAGCATGTTCCTCCGCTGTGCGACCCAGGGAGGCAGGTCCTGAGAGTGGGTGCTGTGAGTTTTGGATGGGTCTCATTTTCTGGATTATGTAGCTGGAATCAACTACATTGTTAAGGGTAATAATACTAATAGCAAGGGGAGATTGGTAAGTTCTCACCTGAGCAATAGTGTAAGGTGTACAGCACACCCCCGGCGAAACACTCAACTGCAACTTGAACTTTACTTAGCAAATGCAGACAGTATTACCTAATCATTTGTACCCTCATATTCATCTGAAATGAAACATGATAGCAATGATGGTCACAGTCATAATAATAATAATAATATCAGAGAATATATGTTCCCCATTTCCTGTGTGTCAGACATTAAGATTAAGGACGTTACATATATTATCTCATGAAAGACTCACAGTAATATATGAGCGATGATATAATTATTATCATCATCGCTGATTTCCAGAACAGGTGTTAAAGCTCAGAGAAGTTAAGCAACTTGCCCGAAGACTCCAGACCCAACAAGAAGTAGAGCTGGACAGGAATGAACCCAAATATCTACTCTTAACCACACTGATCAGGGTTGGTGGATGAACCCCGAGAAAAGGCCCGAGGTTCTCCCTCCTCCCCAGAACAGCTTCTTACTGCTGAATGTTCACTGATGAAGAAGCAAGAATCATGCTGATTTGCTTCCCTCATCGAGAGCACCTGATCTCACTGCAGGAACTTCTCTCCAAGCCCTACAGATGTCCTGGCTGGAGCAGAAGGGGAAGAATCTTGGGCAATCCAGACTATGGCCTTGAGAAGGAATTGAGGACCAGAAGTGAGAGAGAAATGCAGCAAATGAAAGGGAGACCCAGGACCCAGGAGTAAAGACCTGGCAGGCAGCAGAAACAAGAGCAGGAGGGATCCGTCGGGAGATCCCAGGCCAGGACAGGCGGTGTGTGTTTGTGTGTGACCTGTGACCTGTGACCCTTGACCTGAATGGCAGCAAGACCGACCCTGGTACACCGAGTTCTCTTCTCTCTTGGGGAGGCGGCATATTCTTACCTCCAGGAACAAGTGCTTCTTTCCAAACCCAACACCTTCACATGTGTCCCCTGACAACTCTAACATTCAGTGGAGCCCCCACAGGAAGCTTTTGTGTTTAAAAAAAAATACTTGGAGAAACGCTGCATATCCTGTCCTCTCCTTGGAGAACCCAGATGTAACTGTTATGCTTAAGACTCTGGGCAATCCCGCTGCAAAGAAAAGAGAGAGATTTAAATTCATTTAACACATAATTTGCCAAATACTTTTGATCATATTTGTTTAAATAAACCATAGACATCATTGCAGAAGTCCTGCCCAGAGAAAGCTTGTACCATTTGAGAAGGGTCTGTCGGTGGTGTTGAAACTTCACAAGCCTGTGGGTCAGGGCTGTGCGATGTCCTTGTTGGAGTGGGAGGGACAGTGCCAGCAAGTGGCCCAAGGGGGCAGCGGCACATGAAGTCAATTATCTGCTTCAGTTCATCAAACCAGAGAGCATGTTAGTTCTGTAACAGCTTGAATTTCTTTAGAGATGAAACAAACAGAATTACCTTTGGCCTGAGAGCCTATATGCCTCTGCTGTTTCTTTGTTTAATGTAGAAATGGTATGTGATGTCGGAATGTGTTCTGTTCCTTGTGGCGAGCTCCGGGAGGTGGGGCTGTGAGCGCTGTCCTAGGTGCTGGACCCCTGGGCCACTGTGGGCGCTGTCCTTGGTGCTGAGTTAGGCAAAGCTATTTTCTGAACATCTCCTTGGCATTTGAAACAGCTCTAATGCTTATGTAAGGATACAATGGGCCTCATAGGCCAAGAACTCACAGAGGAACAAAAGATTTTTTCCCAAGAAGGAGAAGATTGCTTCCTCAGCCCTCTAAATAGCACCCCCTTTATCTAGTAAGAGTGCTACTTTTCAACTCTGAGCTCTCTGGTGGGCTGGGCTGTGCCAAAAGAAGCCTGTATGTGAACTGGAGGCAGAGAGGAAGAGGCTGGGTCACCCTACATAAGAAAATTGGAGTGTAAATTCCTACAATCTGATTCCCTTCTCAGTTTCTCCAAACACTGGAGAGAGTCTACCATATATACAAAATACCGCAAGTAATTCCCTGGGGGGAGGAGAATGAGAGATGGACCAGGGTGGCTGCTTTTGGCTCCTGAGTCAGTGCAGAGGTTTAGAGAAGCCCCATGTGTGGGATTATAAGATGGTGGTTGGTGCGTTAAGAAAGCATGAGTCCCCCAGGACTTTGTAGAAATTCTGGAAAGAGTTTAGCTTCCAAGGCACAGAATGGACTCTAAGAGCTCAAGAGTAGGACTGGCAGAGAGGCGGACACTGACCCAGACCTTGGGCCTCACCCCCATTAGCTCCTGCTCCTCTTCCAAGCTGTGATGTTTATGGTGGTAAATACACTATTAGGATGGTGGGAAGGGATTATTAAAATGATGTAATGAAAACCCTTTACAAAATGTATTATTTTTATGAGCTAGTCTCAAATGGTTGTGTTTCCCAGCCTGAGCTGACTAATGGATTCTTGTAAGATAGTGGGAACCAGGGGAACCCTACCTTATCCTGCTGCCTCGACCAAGAGTCAGGGACTTCTACCACTGTCCTCGCTGGGTGCCCTTGTGGCATCATGGGGCTTTATTGTAGAGCCAAAAGTGAGGAGGGTCTGAGCACTCACTTTGGGGTTGTTAACCACCTTTTGAAGATAAGATCAAAACTGAAAGAATCCAATTATGTGCGAGTGAAACCTCTAATAATGTCTCCAAACTCAGAGAACAGGCCTTATCTGACGCAAATTCAGTATTACAAATCCTCCTGCTACCCTGAACCAACCAAAAGTGTACTTGGATACAACTAGAGCTTCAAAAAAGTGGAAACAAACTCTACACACTTGTAACCCAACGTTCTCGACTACGTTCTTTCCTAGAGAACAGCCACACCCCAAAGTGAAGTGACTCAAAAATACTTAATATTTTGAATCCCGACTTTGTTAATCACAAAAACTGCTCTGTGTAGATAACTTCAGTTGGGTCCAAATTCTGATTTGAAAACCCAACATAAAATGCACTCCCAGGAATACATAATTAGACAATGTTTATTACAGCAGCCTGGGTGCTTAGAGTGTTGGACATGGGTTAATCTTGGATAGATTTAAAACACCACCTGTTCGCTTCTGTTAAAAAAAATCTATTCTAATTGTAATTTCTGTTTCACTGAAGTACTTAATCCTCACGTATTTAGTTTCATCTTTTGAAAATGTAGCTGGTTTCAGAATACCTTCCATCAGTCAGAGTGTCAGTAGGAGGCCCCTTTATTGAAACTGCATGGGTGTCTCTGAGATGTAATTTCCAGAACAGTCCTTTGGTTCACAGCTGGGCTTCCTGCCTAGGAAGCTGTCACTGGGTAGAGCCATGACGTCCTGCTCAGGACTGCGGGATGCGTTCAGCCGTGCAAGGAAAAAGACTGATCTCAGGTGAGTGGGAGGCCTGGGTATGTATTTGTGAAGGGAGAAAGTAATGACCCTTTGAGAACATTGTATATCACATACACACAGCAGAGTATCACTCTGTATCCCGTGAATATGTACAGTTATAACCTGCCAACCAAAAGTGAAAGGGGAAAAATGGTGTGCTTGTTTCTTCAGGATAGAGAAGCTCTGTGGAATCTGCACCTTTACCCTTCTCAGCTCAGCCTTCCCTGGGAGAAGCAGATGAGTCAAGAAAGGAATCAAAATAAATGAGGGGGTGCATGTGTCCAGTTTCGTGCTCACCCTGTCTCGTCTACAAGGTTATATGCTTCTGGAATAAAGGCAGATAGGGCTGCAAAATGCTTTCAGAGGAACTTACTTCAGGCCCTTGTCACTAAGGTCAGGGTCACAGTGTCATCTCCAGAATTATGTGGGGTGACACCACAGCCAACAGGTCAGGTCTCATGAGGGCTCCCACCTGGGGGAGTTTCCACCTCCTGGAGGACATTTGTCGATGTCTGGAGAGACAAGGAGGAGGCCTGGGATGCTGAACAGAACAGCCCCAGTACAAAGAAGAGAACAGTCTGCCCTCAAATGTTACCGACTCCAGGATGGAGAAGCCCTGTGTTAGCCATCAGCCTAGCATAGTTTATGTACCTTTAGGGGGGCTGGTTTTGTGTATATAAGAGAGAGTAACAATGATGCCACATGCTTATCAAGAGGACTGGATAACAAAGGGGACATGCCGGGGGTTGTACCTGCCTCTCTCCCCTGCAGCCTGCCGCACGTAAACAGCCACCCTTGCAAACCTCTCCGGATGGTTCCTTCTCTGCCTTCAGAACAATGCACCAGAGTATAGGCCTTCCTGGGCCAATTGTGTGAAGAAGTCTCAGGGTCTTTCTCCACTGTGCTCCCAGAGTAAGCCCCACATGCTGCAGGGAACAGCAGACCCTAGCGTGGCTTCCACTCTGGCTCTGGGCTGGACCCCCTTCTCTCCGTTGTGTGACGGGCATCCTTGCAGCTCTGCCCCCACAGGGCTGTTTTACTGAGACTCCAATGAAGTCACCTTGGAAGTGCTTAGAGTTGTGTGTGACACAAAATTAGCATCATTTATGACTTTAACTAATGCCCACTGATGTGTCAGAGATACTTAGGAGAAAATGTGGCCCATGTGTCAAGCCAGCAAGACTAGAAGTCACTCAGAGGCAGCTGGAAGGAGGGTGGAGGCCGGTCAGTGCACTGTGGGCAGCTGCGTGCCACCTGCCTGGGTCCCGCTGCCTCCGGAGGGTTCCAGGAAAGCAATGACAGGTCACCTCCGGCCTTCCTGGCCATTTAAAAAACTAATTGACTTTTATTTCTCCCTGGAGTCTGCAAGTGCTGGGTTGCAGAAAAAGGAATCAAAATTAAACAGAAATGGAAGAAGTTTTAGGTAGATTTAGGATACCATCTTCACAGGTCAGCTGGGTAGCAATGGGATTAAAGAGAATTTTGTGGGAAAGCAAAACCACAATTTCAGGTTCCTCAAATGGACCCATTTATCTATAAATGGAAAAGCTCCTTATAGTGGAATGTTCTGTAATAACATAGTTAAAATATTTCTAAAGGTAGTCATTTTATATAGAATTCATCTTGACTTTGTGTTAAGCATATATCTCAAGGTCAATTCCTATATTTTAAGAGGACTACAGGAATGAGGAAAGGAATTGAGGGGTAATGTTTCCAAAGACAGGAGCAGCAGCCCTGGGAGGGAGACCTGATTTTCAGTGCCATGAGAACAACTGCAAAGTGATTAGTTTGGGTTCCAGATCTGCCTGTAATAACAAGAGAGGAAAATGTTCCCTTTTGTGAAAGGTCTGAGTAATCGTGCCAGAATTCTGTTCTCTAACCTAAAATATAAAAATTGATTTGGTTCACATGTTAGCATAACTAAATATAATAGCTGTCAGTGTTGGGTAGGGATTAGTTCACTGAAAGGTCAGTAGCCGCAGTTTCACGGTGACTGCACATTCTCTGGGGGTAGAGAATGCAGAAGTGGATCATTCCTAAACAAATGCTCCAGTTCTCAAACCAGAAGTGTTTGTAGGACATTCAAAGAAGTCCTAAGAAGAAACATCCATAAAGTTGAGTATTCCTGCAAATTGTCCAGGTATAAGAGTTAACCTAAAGGTCATTCCGGTTTCGGGGTATTAACAGAATTTCTACGGGGTGCACCAGAGCCCTCCTAGTGGCAAGGGGGTGCAGTGCTAAACCAAGTACGCACCCTCATGGGGCTTCCCCATAAATAATAATATACTGGAAAGAACACAGGTCAGAAAGTGACAGGGCCAGGAGAGGGACACAGTAGGGCAACAGAAATCAGGAGGCCTAGGACAGGTGAGGAAGGAAGCTGGTTACTATTTTGAAGAGTGTGGTCTCCACGGAGCACATGGAGAAGGTGGAAATTTGGAGAAAAGTTGTGAGTTATGTGGTTATGTGTGGGAAGGGTGTTTGCTGCAGGGGGAGTAGCCGGTGACCCTGGAAATAAAGTGAAGGGGGGAGAAGAAAGACAGCTTCCAAAATGTTTCAACTATTTAGATTGGTGGTGAGTTCTCAATAATTAATTTTTTCACATAATTTTAATATAGCCAAGTTTGGGCCCCTCTGAAGAAACAAAGAGTCCGTGTCTCCCCCGTGTAGACAGATTTGCATACGGCACTTAATTTTAGACAATTAAACTCCAGTGACTATCAAAAATAAAAATTAAATAACCAGACACTTAAGGATACTGTTCAGCAATTATTTGGGTTGTTAGTTTAGTTAATCAGTATTTTCAATTTGAAGCCCTCGGAATTGGTGAAATATTTATGAGGGAATGAAGGAACTCCACACGCAGATAGAGCTGAATAATAAACCTTTTAAATAAGGACATAGAAATGTCATGTAGCATTTTTGTTATTTGCTTTCAGCTGAGCGTGTCACATACCGCAGGCCAGCTAGATGGCAGGCTTAATTAAGTACATGTAAGAGAGATGGGGGAAGTTTCTACAGGAGCCACGTCATTGCAGAAATGTGGACCAGTCATTGTGTGAACTCCCACAACTGTCTCACATTTGGTTTCTAAATAGTTTTAAGGTAGAAGTATGGGGTGTATTTGATATAAAGTTTTTGTTGTGAGGTTCCTGAAATACACCAGCTGAATCATTGGACACCTGGCAGCTCTCGGTACAAACTGTGATGAAAAGACATCAGTCACCTTTGGAGGCTACGTGATGACCGTGTAATATTTTTCGCTGAAACCTGATGATTCATACCTATTTCATAGCAGAGAGAGATACTTATATTCTAAAAGCAATCACAGATTTGAGATCTTTAAATTTTGTACTTTACTGAGGCAAATGCATTCGTAGGAAATATAATTATTTATATCTTGGTTACATATCACGGTAAATATCAGCATTCAACGAGACAGAAATGTTGTCAATTGTCCAAGTACATTTCTGTGCTATGTGTATTTTTAAAAGCAGCCAAGTTTACTGTACATACGAAACTGTTGAAATGTTATGGCCATTTAAGGATGATTAGGAAGCAGGTAGGAAACCCTGTGAGCTGTTCCTTCGTAGCTGATGCAAGTAGCTCCAGAGAGCACGCTTAGTTACAGTTCATGTACCAACGGTCAGAGAGCCATAGGTGCCTACACCATCTTTACTAATCTGCTTGGAAGGACCCTATTGTGTCTTCCCCATGGAATGATTTCCTTACGGTCATTCTCTGAGAGCAAAGAATGAATTATCCGAGGTCCTCAGACCTACAGAGGTTAATGTACTCTGAAAGCCTGGGGTCCACATGCCCGTACCCTACGTCGTGGGCCTTGTGCAGCATAGTGTGTATACAATCCCTCTCATTGCTTAGTTTGGAGGTTAATAGAAGCACTAACTACAGTGTATTTCAGGAGAAAATCCCCAAATCATTGAGATGACTCCTTGCTGAGTCTCCAGAGCCACACGCAGGTGGATCGCAGGCTCACGTGCACACTGAAAACGCCAGTCTTCTGCTCAATTGTTTAACAAAATGCCAAAGATACCATATTTTTAATACATAGACCCTCATTCCCATGATGCTAGGTTAAAATTCTTATTTTTCAGGCATATTTGGACTTTATACAGGGAACAAGAGAAGGCCGAAGAGCTGATGCGAACGTCCGTCTGTCCGCAGATGCCCATGGGCCCAGCTGTGTGTAGGCTGTGACACGTGTGTATTCTTCTTCCCACGAACGTTTAATTTCCCGATAAGAGTGTCTGACCGAAGCCGTGGTCACAGCACACTTCTGTCAAAGTTGAAGAAGCATCTTGCATCTGCCTCAATGCCATTCCATACAAACTCTTTACACGAGGCCTGGTGTCATTGCCTTAGGAGTCTTGTCTACGGAACCGGCCGCCTCACCCCACGCTGCATGAGGCATGGAAGCCACATCAAACACAGGGGCACTGATCACTGGTAACTGCTCTCCCCCGCACGGCATGATGGCTTTCCTGCTGTGCTGTGAGAGTTCAACTTCTCATCTAAAATTCATCTAAATTGCTTGCCTATGAATTAACAATCCTAGATGCTAACAGAGATTCTGAATTTTATTATCTTTTAGCTGCAAGTTCTGAGTAATGTAATTGGAGTTAACAAGGTCTGCACAGATTTCTCCCTACTCCCCATTTTCCCATCTACTATCTGTGGAAATGCCTGAATACACTCATGCGTGTACACAGAGCATGCTCGTGTGTGTGTGTGTGTGCACACATGCATCATTGGAACCAAAAACATCAGAAACAGAATATTTGGAACAAAACTGCTTTCATGGCACTTATGATGCGGGAGATGGATAGACACAGCAGGCAGAGAGGCCCTCATGATCGCAGGCAGATATTACAAAGTGTGTTGAGTTCTATAAAGGAAAATAAAGTCAAAGCATGTCCTGCAATGTTAGCAACTGCAGGTCCTTCTTGGATAGGTTTCTCTGAGTGGTGTAGTCAGCAGGAGTCAGCCCAGGAGGGGACAGTGTCCCAACCCAGGTCACTGCAAGGATGAAGATCATGATGGTAGGAAAAGATCTGAGAAGGCGACCTACTCCCACAGCAGCCTCTGCTGCAGAGCAGGCTGCCGGGGTCTGGGGGAGCAGGAGACGGACGAGGCAGTTCCGAAGCCTCCAGAAGCTCATCGGCATTCCCGCTTCAAGAGGCAGAGCCTGACCTCCCCCACCTTCAGCACCAGCTGGACTTACAGACTTGCTTCTGATGGGCAGAAGCAGCTGGACGACGTGGCGGTGTGACTTCAGGGACTGTCTCTCTAAGGTCACTGTCTAGAAAAGCGGGTTGCCACGCACCAGGACACTCAGGACACCTGTGGAGAGGCCTCTAGTCCCCGTGGGGGACTAAAAAAAGAAAGGGAGAGAGCGAGGCCTCTAGTCCCCGTGCATGAGAGTGAGAACCTTGAGAGTGGATCCTCCAGCCCCAGTGAGACCTTCCGGTGATGGCAGCTGTGGCCGACATCTGCTGTGCCACGTCTCAGATCCTCAGACTCAACCACAGAACTTCTCTGGGTCCCTGACCTTCAGAGCTGTGTGAGGGAGCAGATATTTATTGTTCTAATCCTCAAAGTTTGGGGCTATTTGTTACTCAGCAAGAGATAACTTATACAGAAGTCAACAGGGTCCTTCTAAGATGACATTGAGTATCTTTTGGAAATACACTTATATCTCAGATTGTATGTGAAACCCGCACACTGTACCCCATGATTGAATTATTGTACACAGCTATGATTCAATAAAAAAAAGTAAATAAATAAATAAATCCATCTGTATTCTACACATTAGTATTTGAATATATATGCTTCTGATACATGTGTATACTTATTATGAATACATACACGTGCATTGAGTTAGTTACAACTTAATTTGAAATAATCAGTCAAACTACAAATTAAAATTGATAGATACCTCTACCAACACAGGTAACAACTTCTCTGATTTATTTTTTTCCCCTAGCTATAAAATTGATCTGCATCAGAACAGTCTCCTGGCATCTTATTTCCTTGTCAGCAGACGTGGCACATGGCAAATGGTTGCACGTTAGGGAGTGGCAGTGTGACAGCCCACGGGTCTCTTTAGAATCGGATCGGCTTGGCAACCAGACTCACACGTTCTCCCTGTATCCCAACTACTGCTACAGCCCCAAGGTTGTATCAGGACTGATGCCCGGTAATTTTCAAGGCCTAACATGGTAGCTATTGTCCTACACGCTGCTGGTACTAACATGAGAGGTTAGAGGCTACTGTTTTCATCATTTTCAATTTGCAGGGGAGGAAACTGAGGCTTTAGAAGTTTAAGCATTCGGCCACATTCTCAGAGTCAGTTGTGGCCCACGTGCCAACGCAGGCCGGTAGGAGTCTGCAGACACACCCTTCACCAGAGACCCCAGCTGCCTCACTGCAGGGGCACAGCTCCCACTTGACATTCTGCAAGGACACCATTTTGCAAATGTCCGTTACCCCAAGAGACGTGACGGCATCTACACTGTCATCAAGTACAAGGGGAGGCTAAGGAGAGCTTCCACCCGTCCCGGGAGAGTGGCAGCACGTTGGAAGCTCCTGTGTGACAGGTGTAGGGAGACCCACCCTGCCAGAGACTGAACACAAGCAACAGCAGCCAGACCAAGGAGGAGAGAGAGCTGAAGGGGTCCAGGGAGGGATCCTGGGCTCTGGGGAGCTGAGACCAGGGACGCTGTGGATTTTGTGACTGTGCTAAAGTGGTCACAGAGGCCGGCAGGGTCGGACCATGGCCAGGCCATGCACAAGAGATGGCCCTTCAAAATTGGCCCTTAACTCTAACCTACCACCACTCAGAAGCACACTCTCCGTGCTGCCACAAACTCCCCAGCCCTGCCTTGGGCAGAGGGAGAGGGAAGATCCTCATGAAAGGGAGGAAAAGGCAGCTCATTAAAATGAGGTGGGCAAAGCAGGTGTGAGCTGGCAGGTCTGTTTCTTGCCAAGGTGGGATGGGAAGTGTGCAAGTGTGAGAAGTTGCCCTCTGTATACGTGTGTCTCCATCACATCCAAGTGGGTTGCTGAGAGCTGTGTGAGCTCCGCTTCAGTGTCAAGGACAAGTCCGTGGGAAGGGCCAGGAACAAAGACCTCCACAGGCACAGGGTGCAGCTGCTGGGACGCCCTCACTCAGTGGGCTCAGCAACAGGGCTGAGGTTGAGGAGGTCCTGCTCTGGGACAGCACGGGGGGGAGGGGCTCTGCAGGTGCCCCGTTTAGCCCTGGAGGCCCTGGGCATCCTCACCCACAGCTCACCCACTCCCCGGCCTCCTCCTTCTGTCTCTCAGTAAACTGCTTTCCCCATCCCTGGAACTGAAACAGCTCCATGAAAAGGATGTGTCTTGTTACTCTTTTTTGATGAGATATAAGTGCACCTTGGCAAAGATTAAACTTCAATTTCTCATTGGGTTTTTCATTCCCAGAATTGTTCCTCCTAGGGGAAAAGTTCTTCATTAAAAGAAAAATTGGTTGTCTTACCTGAAAATTTTGTTATTGTAACACAATTCAAGAAACCAGGAAAATTTCAGGAAATGTAGCTTTTGAGAAGCAATTGCAAAGGCTCCTTGTATAACCTAAACTCCCTTTATTCTTCATCTATGATTGGAAGTATGTTGTGCTAACTAAAAAGGTTTCCTGGGCAAGGCACTCATGCCTGTGATCCTGGGAGGCCAAGGCCGGAGGATTACTTGAGTCCAGGAATTTGAGACTGACCTGGCAAGACAGTGAGAACCTATCACTACAAAAAAAATTAAAAATTATCAGGGTATGGTGGCCCATGCCTATAGTCCCAGCTACCAGGAGATTGAGGCAGGAGGATTACTAGAGCTTGGGGGTTGGAGGCTGCAGTGACAGACTACCGCATTCCGGCCTGGACAGCAAGGCAAGGTTCTGTCTCTCTGTCACACACACACACACACACACACACACACCCCACCAACAAGTTTTCCAAGAATTATAAGCAAAGGATATAACTTATGCATTATTTTAATTTTGACAGGAGGTTTTAAGATAAAATGGACCAAAGGAAATGACACATCCTTTTGTTCCTGAATTGAATTAATAAAAATTGATGAGTTTTATGAAGTGTTAATGCAAGACAACGGCCAGAGCAGGGATTGTATCAGAGCAGCTCCATCTGAAAGCAGCAGGACCACGCTTCACACCGGGAGCTTTCGAGACATAACGACAAAGCTACAGTTCTAAAAGAATGTCGTCTTACCGAGTGGAAATTAAAATGAGGCTGTGCCAGGGATAGTGTCACACCACTTTATTTGAATTCAGAAATCAGTGTGTGCCTGACTTTATCTTTTTTCCTCCAGTTAATCTCTTGAAAAAAATAATACATTTGTCAAAACAAAACGCATACTCCTGTCTTCTGGTGGGTAGTCGCTGTCAGACCTTCACGGAGAGGCCTTGGGAGTCTCTGAACGCTTCACTCTGATCCTGCACTGCCAAAGTTTAACTGCAGTTAGGACGATGATAACTTCTCGGAAAAATGTGGATTCCCGTTAAGAGTGAAACTTAAGGAGTTGTATTCTTTTCTTATATTAATCTGGGGGTAGAGTCTTGGTGTGTGCCACACCTTTGGGGGGCAAAATACGATTGTAAGAGGGACTTCACATAACAAATGCAATCAGTGTAACCTGGTTTCTTGTGCCCTCAATGAATCCCCAACAATAAAAAAAAAAAAATTAATCTGCCTTCATTAACCAAAGGATAATAAGCAGAGATATCTATCTCCTTTTTCTTGTTTAATTTGGTATTTCTATAAGTGGTAAGTGAACATTCCAATGGAAATTGTTGATTTTCTTCTTTAGCGTATCATTTTGAATATGAAAAGTAATACATGTTTTTAATTTTATTTGGTGTATTTCTATAGATCCCGTGTGGTTATAAACACCTGATTTCTACATTGGATTCATAACTTCTTTATTACTGGCAGGATTTCAGTGCATTTTTATTGTGTGAGTGGAAAGCTGTTTGCAAGCCTGGCTTTTAAGTCAATGTTTTCATTTGGGAACAGAAGGTGTAAAAGTGAAAATATGTCTCACTCTTTCCTTCAAATGGGACCTAAAAATGTTTTCTAAGGATGCACCGTGCAAATTTGCATGCACTTTCTCTTGGATTGTCTAAGAAAACACACAGCAAAAAAGCAAAATAAATCTTAGAAAACACAGGAGGGCCTGGGCACAGCGGATCTGTATTGATAAACTCTGACTGGTCATAGGAATAAAAGGTTATGTTGAAAACCTTCTTTATTTGTGTCCTTTTCCCCCCAGAGAAATAAATATGAGCCTCCTGCTAAATTAGAAGCAAAAGCAGCAATTGATTTAGGAAGCGTAGAGTCAGTAAAATAACTCAGCATTGTGCGTCCAGAATTCTAAACACGATTTTCTTTCCTTTTTAGTTATTTGAGTGAGATACCTCCTAGTCCGACATTTAAAGATTCTATAAAACCTGTTTCTGTGCAAATCGCTTGCTGTTCAGCTTCACGTCTTTGTTGGGCTGTTGGGGGCTCAGCGGGAATTTGAGCCACCGCTGCATTTCTGCAGAAGAAGGGCAACTAGCCCAGCACATGGAGCGCCACACTTCACGAGAAGGAAGCAACAGCTGCCTCTCCAGTCTTGGGAAGCCAACATCCAAGTGCATAGATTGTGCGTAGATATCTGGAATTCTTCAATGCACAGTAATTATGAAATTTCTAGCAATTTTCAGGGCCTCTTTAATCTGATGTTTTGGGAAGTATGATATTTTGGGAGATTTGATCCCAGGAGATGGATCAAAATATGATAGTAAATCTATCCAAACTGTACAGCGGAGCAAAGTAAGTGATGATTGTTCAGATACATCAGCTCTGCATTTTCCATTCTCCATGGACACAGCCACTCAGGGAACCAGAATCCCCAGGATTTGGGGAGATGGCGCTTCTCAACACATGGCCCCCACCTTGCTGGCACAGTTGAGTTCGTTTCTCCTCTGTCTTGGAATTTGAGATGATGGTTTGCTGGAATGAACTTGGCTCATTACATGGTTGCTCATAGAGACATCTGTGCAAAGTAGACCATGGTGTGCTGTGGCAAGAACCACAGACTGGGTGGCTTCAATGACAGAAGCTTGTTTTGTCACCTTTCTGCAGTCTGGGAGTCCCAGCTGGGGTGCAGCAGGGGTGGCTTCTGCAAAGGCCTTTCCTGGTCATTCTTTTGTGTGAGTTTCTGTCCTGATCTTGTCTGATAAGGACACCAGCCCTCACTGGATTGAGGCCCACCCTAAGCACCTCAGTTAACCTTTGTCATCTCGTTGAAGTCCCTTTGTCCAGGTACAGATGCAGCCTGTGCACTTCCACCGACTAATCCAAGAAGGAGGGGACATCGTCCAATCCACAACCATCTCCACATTCTGATTCACTAATAAACTGAAGCAAAAAGAGAACCCAGTCATTTGGCCAATTTTTACACAATTGCTAAACATCTTCAAAGAGCTGAGAGTTGTGCAAGTTGGAGGTTGGGCAGTTAAAAGATCTAGCCCTGGGCACTTAGTGGCTAGCAGACAGCGGGTGTCTCAGATAAAGAAGAGAGAAAGATGAAACTTGAGTCAAGACCGTGTTCAAACACAGGTTTTCATTTCTGTGAAACATTTTCCCTTGGACATTTTCCTCCACGTCTATCAAAAATAGGGAGGGGCCCTCTTCTTTCTCTTTTTGTCCAAGAGGAAGCAAGAACAAAACCCCGCTCGGCGCTTGTTGCACAGTGGTTACGGTGTCAGCCACATACACTGAGGCTGGCAGGTTCGAACCCAGACAGGGTCTCCTAAACAATAATGACAATTGCAACAAAAGATAGCCGGGCATTGTGGCAGGTGCCTGTCATCCCAGCTACTTGGGAGGCTGAGGCAAGAGAATCACTTGAGCCCAGGAGTTTGGTGTTGCTGTGAGCTGTGTCGCCACGGCACTCTACCGAGGGCGACCCAGTGAGACTGTCTCAAAAAAAAAAAAAAAAAGAGCAAAACCTAACCCGGCCATGGGCCAGCTTGGCTTTGCATGTCTGGGTTTGAAGTGCTGGTTCTGGCTGAGATCTTCAAAATGGATGAAAATGTAGCAGACCAAGATGGAGCAGGATTTAATAGTCCCTGTCCGTATGAATGTGACCGGGGTCTCTAATTTATGGGACGTGATTTTCTGTTAAAGCCCAGTTTTTGTTATTTTATCTTCCCCAGTATTTTGGCTTCCTACCACATAATGGGAAATTAGTGGAAACACATTGAAAACCTCATTGTGAGCAGGTGCGTAATTCAAGCGGCCGCTGTCTAAGTGACAGCTGAAGCGTGAAAGCAAATACTAGCAGATAAATGTGTGTGTAATTTTAGAGTTAATAATTATGTTGCATAATTTTCTTTGGAAGAAGAGTTTGTAATAACATTTTTTTGAAAGTGCCAAGCAAGTAATTACACACTTGGCAAGCCATAAAAACTAAACAATTTGGCAAATGGCTCATTAACCAAGTTCTTAGGTCAATGCAAGGTTTTATTTTATTTAAAGCATGAGATTAATTTTTTAAAATAGAGCTTTACTTTATTTTATGATTTCATCTTTTTTCTTATAATTACAATTTTATTTACTAATATGGTGTTTTAAAATGTGATTCTTAAAAGTCAACATAGTAAAAATAAGACAGCCACCTCAGTCATGGGCATCAAATGGAATTGATTTTAACAAGTCAAACAAACCTCTACTTCAGTTCTTATTTCCAAAGAGCTAGAGTCATTATTTCCATCTCCATGGAGCCAGGCCTTCAACATTTTAGTATAATAACTTCTTGGCAGCTATTTAGCTTACAGCTACAGAGATCATTTTGAGGATAAGAACATAATTTTGTGAGTTGGTTCATATTTTTGGAAAATTGCTCCCGCTTATCAAAGTTACAAGTTATATCACTGGAAGCATCTAAGGATGCTTGAATTTCAGGAAAAGATACTTCCCATGGATTATATGAACCTACCAATGTCCTTTTGGGAGCTTCCATTTTTTTCTAGCATATTTGCTAATCAATTCCAGCCACAGCCAATTAAGTAGCAAGCCTGGGAACGCAGCCCAGATGGACCAAGGTGGGAGGGGAGTCAGATGGATCTGGCTGGTCTTTGTTTATTGATTCAACTGGTTACTTACCAATAAAGTTCTCATACATTTAAAACTATTTTTAAATAAAGTTGATGCTCTTATTTTAAATTTCTTACAAAGGTGGAATAATTAAAACATATAACCCAAGCACTTGAAATATGTAAAAGAAGAAATAAGTAACAACCACATCCATTCAATCCCAGCCCCCCAAAGATATCAGTTTACGTTTTTCCATAACTTAGTTCATGTTTGGTCTGTAGCGTACTTTCCAGATTTCTTCTTCTTAGGTTTTATGCAGGATTAAAAAAAAAATCCTAGAGTTTCATAGTTCTCTTTATAGAGATGTTTCACATCCTTTGTTAGGTAAATTCCCAAATATTTCATCTCCTTTGGCACAACTGTAAAGGTAATAGAATCTTTGACTCTTTTTTCAGCTTGACTATTGTTGGTATATATAAAACCTACTGATTTGTGAGTATTGATTTTGTATCCTGAGATGCTACTATATTCCTTGATTACTTCTAAGAGTTTTGTGGTTGAATCCCTGGGGTTTTCCAGGTATAAAATCATATCATCTGCGAAGAGTGAAAGTTTGATCTCCTCTGCCCCTATTTATATACCTTTGATTGCCTTCTCTTCCCTGATTGCTATGGCTAAGACTGCCATTACAATGTTGAAAAGCAGCAGAGACAATGGGCAACCTTGCCTGGTTCCTGCTCTGAGTGGAAACGATTTCAATTTTACTCCATTTGATATGAATTTAGCTGTGGGTTTGCTGTAGGTGGCCTCTATCAGTTTAAGAAAAGCCCTTCTATACCTATTTTCTTAAGTGATCTGATCATGAAAGGATGCTGGATATTATCAAAAGCTTTTTCTGGATCTATTGAGAGAATCACATGGTCTTGGTTATTTAGTTTGTTTATGTGATATATTATATTTTTAGATTTACATATATTGAATCAACCTTGAGACACATATCCTTCCTAGTAAAGTATCTCAAGAATGGAAGAAAAAATATCCCACAACCTCAGTACTATTATGAAACCAATTTACAATCACTCACACTCTGACATGAAGAATAGATCACAACTATGGCCCAAGATGAAGGAGGGAGGAGGGGGGATGGGTAGAGAGGGGGGAGGCAATATGGAGGGAGGGTGAATGGTGGGGAAAAAAAGTAAAAAAAAAAAGATGGGTTTATTGCAAATCAAAACAATGAATCAACTTCATTTACCATTGAGGAATTTCTTAAATCATGGTTATAAGGATCACAAATAGTCATTTTATCCATTCTAAGATGCAAGTGAACCTTTAAACAACTAAACCCATTGCTTGCCAAGAATAAAATCCTTTTTATTTTTTTCATTTTCACATGAATTAAAATGCTGTTTAATTTTGCTATGGAGTAGTATCACTCCAATTAGGGATAAATATTCTATTTAAATGAGTTGGATAAAAGGCTATAATAATGCATATCTTTTATTTCAATAATATATATATATATATATAATATAATATGTTTAAGAAATTGGAATACTGTTCATATTTCCCCCCACATCTGCAAATGGACTACTAAGACTCCATGAGTGACACGAACCCATTGCTGCAAAAACAGTTCTTTTTTTCCCCCATCTCAATGACCACCTACTTTATTACTTTTGTAGGACATTGCAGATACATTAAAAGGAATAAGTTGATAACATGTGAGAGTCATTTAAAGGGAAATTCTAACTGGAACGACAAGAGGATCTCATAAGCAGCCTGACTCTCAGTGTGTCCCACAGGTAGAGCCAGAGCCCAGCAAAGCTATTAGTGTAAACATTCAAGAGACAATAAAGAGGCTGGCCAGAGCTCCAGATGGTGCTGCCATAAAAATACATTCCAAAGCTTGGCATCTGGATTTTGCAGCTGCCATGCATAGCCCATATGTGGCAATAAATATTGGTTCTAAGGTTGGAACAGCTAGAGGTTGGGGTCAAATGGAACCATCTGAACCATCACAATGGAGCAAACAGACAAAGCACGGAAGTGATTGTAAAATGACATGCAATTTTTCATACCTCTTACTCTTTTTATTATTGTCAGCTGTTAAAATGCTTAGGTAAACTTTCTGATAATAAGGGTTTCCTTGTCAAAGAACAGCAGCTAGTTTGCCATCATCCTTTTTTGGTCCTTTCTTGTATTTTACTCAATTCCAAATATTTAACATTAAGTTCTACCTACTCTCATATATGCTTTGTCATCATTTACATTTTTAGTAATTTCATTTAGCTAAAATTATCATTTATGAGACAACTTCCTAATAATCAATAGTTTTAAAAATGCTGATTATTAATCTATTAATGTTAATCTATTGATTGGATAGATTCAAATACCCTATCCTGACATACTATTATTAAAAATTTTTTTACAAAATTGTTCTTTGTTATTATACATTTATTTATTCATTCATTCACTAAACCCTTAAGATTTCCTCTGGGCTAGGTATCGTTTCAAGGACCAGAGATGTCAGATGGCCAGAACAACATCTCAACTTCCATGGTGCCTACATTGCACTAATGTTAATTCACATATACATTTCCTAATATTTATCAAACACTACTCTGCTCCCAAATGATTCTGATGTCCAAGAGAAACTCTGTTCAAGGAGGCAGACAAAAAACCAGGCAATACAGGCATGTGTGTTGCTAGAACAGTAGAAGAATCTGAGAATGTTTAGGAAAATTGAATAATATCCTCAGTTGTAGGGACAGCTGAATTCTCTAATTTTCTGAGAACACAGACAAGGGTCACTAAATTGGATATGAATATGAGGAGAGTGAAGAGGGAATTTCAAAAGGAAGTGAGATCTCAAGTGAGAACAGAAGGCTTTGAAAAAATCAGTCAAGGAAACAAGCAGGGAAGAAACAATCCCCCAGCCCCCAACTCTACTTCACCCCCCACCTTCCAACTCCACCTCACCTCGACCCACTCCTCACCTCCCACCTCTTGCCCAATTGAATTGTATGTACAAAATTTAGCCAGTTGTTTAGCAATGCTTAAATATAAAATGAGAGAATATGGGAATAGAAGCGTGGGCAACATCAGCCAATAATGAAGGCTTTATGTAAGGAAACTGGTCACAGAGCGCCCATGGATTAGAAGAAGGTTTGTCCTCATAGCAACCTAATTGGGGAGATTAAATAGTTACATAAATGCCTTTACACAAATAAAAGGGACAAATTCCCAAAGAATGATAGATAGTTCGGACATGGAGAAGAGAGATGCAGCTTATTTCCAGCGCGAAAGTCATTGTGGAAGCATTCGTGCTGGACTTTACAGCAGGGTTGGATTCTGAAGAGGATCCAGCAAAAGGAAGCACAGGCAGTCCTGAGTTACGAACATCTGACTCACATAAAACTTGCACTTATGAACAGAGGCTATTAGAGTAAGCCCCCTAGTTACAAACATCTGACTGACGTGTGACTTGTACTTAAGAATGGAAACTATTACAGGTAATAGGTAAATGTACACGTTCCAACTTACAAATTTAACTTAAAAATAAATCTACAGAACCCGTCTTGGTCATATTCTGGGGACAGCTTGTATTGAAATACTCAGAAGACTTACGTACAACATATGACGAGGTGAGAAGTCACAAAAGTCACTTCTATAACACACATTGCCCTTCCTCAATACTTAGTTTATATCTTCCCTAATGATACTTGGTCATAACTTAAACCAGCAGTATTCCTGCTTCTAACTTCAGGGTTGACATAAAATTTCCAGCCATACTTTTATTTGAACTTCATACAAGTAAATATGAACTAAATGTTTAAATGCCATTATAACAAAACATTCTACTGATTGGATAGATTCAAATACCCTAACCTGATGCTATTATTAAAAGTTTTCTACAAAATTATTCTTCATTATTATACATTATTTTATCTCCATAAGTGCCACTAGTCTTAATTCAGGGTATGATTCAAACACACTGTGACAACATCTTCCGTTGATCTCTCATGTTGCAAGTTGTCTTTAGCAAATCACAAATACCCTGAAATCTGTAAAAAATTCATTGGGTAAGTGATCAATCCTATTCTATCCTAGGCTAATGCTGCAGAAAACCTACGTTCAATCATTTTTGCAAAGTGTTTTTCATTGTTTATGTACAGACTGTATTGTCTCTATTTTCACGAAGAGCTCTAAAAATTAACACTTTTATTCCTTTTCCATAGTACAGAGAATCATTTTCTATTATTTCTACTAATCATTCCTTTTTTTTCCTATTATTTCTACCAATCATTTTTTTTCTATTATTTCTACCAATCATTCCTTTTGAAATACTGTTCTAGTTCCCTAGTCAAGTTCAAAATGCATGTCTATTTTCATGCTCTCTGCATTTGACTACAACAGCTTGCCAATTAAATCTTGCCAGGTTCTCTCAGCTCAGAATTCAAAAGAACTTATAAAATCCCACCTGCTCTGTGAAGCTTCCTAACAATAAAGCCCATTCACTGAATGAGCGACGTTTCTGCCTTGTGCTGCACTTGTTCACAATCTTTGGCCATGTACTCTTTGTCAAAAAGCCAGCCTTTCCCCTGATATGGCCTGCCTCAACCCTAGTCTGCTTCTTGCACTATGTTTGTTTAAATGAGAGAACAGAAGCTGGTGATCCCAGGGACCCTCATTTTAGATTATCAAGTATAAATTAGTCAAGCATTTTGATAGCTCTTAATTATTGACAACAGACAGTTTCACAGAAGAGTATATAAGCCACACGTCTAGGTAATATGAAACCTTGCTGTAGGCCTTGGCAATTACATCTCTGCTGAGCTATGGGGGTGGGGTGGAGGCTGGACCACCAGGTGTCCACCAAGGATAGAATATGTGGATTAGCAAAAAAGTGAGAGCTAATGAGTTGCATTCTCTGAGGGCTTTCATTAGCAATGTTGAATTAGTGTGTAATTCGAAGACCATTATCAAAAAGGCTTCAAAAATTGCCTGAGAAATCAGTGGGTGCACATAACACAGATCACTGATATAAAGAGGGCTGGCTTCCCTGGGCATGGCCAGGAGTCATTTGTTTTGGTGCTTTGAGAGCCTTGGCTTCATACACTGCTCTGTACAAAAGGCTGTCTTGGGCGTATGTTCTTTTACTCCTTTCTCCACCAATATTCTCCATAAATAAAGCACTGTGTAATAATTTTTTGCACTCATACTAAAGTCCTCTCCTACTATTTTAAAGTTAAATAAGCTATAAGATGATGTCAAGATGTTTCTGCTAAATAAAGTAGAGAATCTTGGTTTACTATTTTCATACACACATATACTTATTAGGAACACTAGGCATTTTGTTTTATTACCCCAGTTTATTCTTTATGGTGTAGATATTATCTTCATCACACACAAAAGAGGTAAAAAAATTGGCCTAAATCACGAACTTTGTAATTAGTAGGGGCTTTTTTAGCACAAAAATACATTACAAATGCTCTTGTAATGTATAAAGACAAATACTATGTCTTTATAAGATATAAAATAAGTCATAAGAACACTTAAGTATTAGCACCTTTGCTATTTCTAGGATGATAAAATGGAAAGAATTTTTGATTTGTCTTTAGCTGTCATGTAATGTCATCTGCTGTCATATTAATTTGATCTCTTAATCCCATTCCTGCTAGTGGAATTAACACAGAAGGACCATTGGCACCTGAAGGCAAAGAAAATTCTGTCAACTGTTAACAATTAGGTGGCTTCATTTGGTTAATGAGTTTATAGACATCTGAACTATTACATACAGCAGTTCAGTAATTGATCATTTTGGAATACAAGACCTTTTTTGATGTGATGATTTAACCTCATGTTCAAAGCTGACAACAAGCTTTTACAACCTGAAGTAACTACTCAACCTCTGGATAGAAACACCATTAAGTCAGGTTTATGAACGCAGCAAAGTGTAAAGTACTAACTGAAAGGCTTCCATTCTCACACCTATAGCTAGTCATTTGGGCAAGACTTTTCTTCTCATTGACTTATACACAATAAACTAAAATGTATTATCCAGATAATTGTATTGGATGTTCAGGATCCACTTAAAAACCGAATGTCTTCTTCCACTATGAACACAAAAGAATGCAAAATGAAATTTAATTCCTATATTTGCTCGTGGTTTTTATTCTTGGGTGTCTGTATAATAGCTTTGCTCTCCAAATCATAGCATTCCCGAATTGCTACGATTAGAATTTGTATAATACTCTGGACGAAAAAAAAAATCCCACATTCCCCAAAATCCCACTCCCCTGGTTCCTGAGTTCAGAAACTGAGAGTTTAGCTACCACCAGGCACCTGTTATTGTACTTCTCAGCCCTTCAGAGGTTAATTTTCCTCACCGAACCTGTCTCTGAAATATACATCCCACCACACGGTGGCAATAGAGATTTGTGGTCACATGGTTAAGAACGCCAAAGAATGGGGCTTAAATATATTTATTGTTTACATAAATCTTCAAACTAGTTGAATTGTTCTACTCACTTGTTAAATTGTTTTTAAAACCTGAAACATTTTACACAAGGCTCGCTTTATGAATTCCTATATATGTTCATATTACCAAATCTTTACATTTACAGGTGCAAGAAAGAACAGCTTTCTCAACATTTTGGACTCATGCAATGTAATTTGATTTGAAAAAAACCTCCAGAAATATTTTTTTTTCCTCTAAATTCATATTTACTGGGAAATCTTACATTTTTATGTTCTTTTACCAAAAGAAAGACCAATCTCCCTAGTGTTAATCTAAACTTTACTTCTCTACATCTTTGGGAAGGTTTCACCTTTTTTAGTTATCTGACAGTACATTTTAAACTTTACATTTCAAAATATTTTTTTCTATCTAAGAAAAGACATAAGAATGTGCTTCTATTACACACAAAATTGGAAATTGAAATTTAATGGAAAAGTCATTAGACCTCGGGTCAGGAGATCCCAGACCTTGTTCTTATTCTGACACTTTTTTTCTGGGTAACTTGGAGCAAGACACTTAACCCCTCTGACCCTCAGTTTCCTCTTCTGTCAAATGAAAAATGGTTCAATACGGAAAAAAGGTTCAAGTAAAAGTAAGTGAAATATTATAAGTGCCTAGAACAGAGTGGGCCTTTAACAAATGTTACATGAGAACTGCATTCTTTTCACTCCAGGGAACAAACACAAAGATTATTAAGAATTAAGCAACTTATAAGAAAATCTAACTTTAAAAAGTGGAATTAGTCCCCTCTCCTTTCAGACAACTCTGAAGATTATTCAACTTAAACATTGCAGAAGACACTAAGTATTTTCATTTTTAGATATTAAATTCCAAGCTTTCAAAAGGGGGACAAAATCATTATTCTCTCAAAAGCCAACAAAGAAATGTTTTAATTACTTAAAACATTATAAAGTGTCTTCTAAGGTTTAGTCCTCTCCTTACTCTCTGGACAATATTTACTGTGTTAGATGAATTAAGCTTTGTATAGATCCAATTAAAAATATGAATGCATCGACTTAATATAGAAATCACTACTCACCAGAAAGACAGAAAATTGTACCATTAAAGGAAAAGTAAAGCAATGTTTTTAATTACTTCCTCAAACACAAAGGTATTTTGCCATGGTCTCCTTAAATATAGTGATCAAGCAAAGTATTAAAACTGAATCTCACAATTTTACGTATGTCCAAGATGTATCCTTTTTATTTGTTATTTTAAAAAACATATTTCAAATGTTATAAATTGGGTTTTTAAAAAAATTATCAGTTGATATTCTTGTTTCTAGGTCATTTCTTTGCAATACTTCTAGGGTATCATGTCTGATTTAGCACTCAGAATCCACATCTATCTCTATGAAAACCATAATCTTCTTATGGAAATGCATCAAATATTAAGAATGGAAAATATGCCATTGCCTCACTGATAATATCACCACTTCTCACTGGCAAAAAAGAAATAATTTTGATCTGCATCATTTTAAACTAACCCAAGCTTATCACTAACAATGTATAATTTTTACTACCCAAATCAATTTGGAATTTTTCCACCTGGGGAAAATCTTGTTTCGTATTGAGACACACATCTCATAGTAATACTAGTATATTGGAGAATCCAGATTTAGTTTTTTAATGCAACAAAATTTAAGAGATATTTTTAAATTGTTCTATACAATAGGTATTACATTTATTTCCCTAGTTCATATCACATAGCTTTCTATGTGAATAACTTCTGGAGAAATCATTTTTCTCCAATCGATTTCATTTGAATACCCCTCCCACACAAGTGTACTTGAATACATAATTCAACTTGTAGAAATATTTCCTTGGTTTTTGTGAACTTTTACTATCAATTTCTATATGTATCTGTTTTTTTGTTTTTTGTTTTTTTTTATTTCTGCAGTTTTTGGCCGGGGCTGGGCTTGAACCCGCCAACTCCAGCATATGGAGCCAGTGACCTTTGAGCCACAGACACTGCCCTCTATATTCATCTTTTTAAAAAAAATCTCCAAGAGCTTCCATTTCTTTTTCTTTTTTCTTTTTTTTTTTTTTTGAGACAGAGCCTCAAGCTGTCATCCTGGATAGAGTGCTGTGGCATCACCACTCACAGCAACCTCCAATTCCTGGGCTCAAGCGAGTCTCCTGCCTCTGCCTCCCAAGTAGCTGGCATTGCAGGTGTCTGCCACAACGGCCGGCCTTTTTTTGGTTGCAGCCGTCATTGTTGTTTGGTGGGCCCGGGCTGGATTTGAACCCGCCAGCTCAGGTGTAGATGGCTGGAGCCTTAACCTGTTGAGCCACAGGCGCCGATCCCAAGAGCTTCCATTTCATCTAGCAATCCACTACTGGGTCTCTACCCACAGGAAAAGATGTTATTTTATAAATTAGACACCTGCACTAAGATGTTTATTGCAGCACAAGTCACAAAAGCAAAGATGGGGAATCAACCCAAATTCCCACCAGTTTGTAAATGGGACCATAATTATCTTTCTAATATTTTTATTAAAGTCAAAATTTTAGTGTTGAAACTGTATATTTTGGAGCAAACCCACGTTTTAGAGAAGCAAATATAAGCATCTGTTGGCTATCTGGAGAAAAACAGATGTGCTAGCTGAGCACTCCTACTCTGTGCTCACTTCTAAGAAGTTCGTCTGTAGCATTTCTTGGTTCTCTTGAACTTAGGTCTTATAATGCTACACCCACATCTGTAATGTCAACATCAGTGCACCCAAGTGCAGTAGAACCTGTGTAAAGTGACCACCCAAAGAACCATAATATACTGGTCAATATACAGAGGTGGTCAACATAAGAAATAGTCCTACTGTCCTGCTGCATCCATGTACTTTACTTTTTGTACAGCTTTTATTAGAGAATATCACATAAAATCAACCATAATCAAAACCCACTCAAATCATAGCACAGTGTCATACAAAAACAATACATTCACTGTTTTCTCATGCTTTAAGCTTTCTTTCGGAAAAAAAGAGTTAATCTTGGTTTGTTTCTTCTTATTACTACAAACCTAAATGGAGAAAGCACTGTCAATGCTGGTTACACACTCCGCATACCTGGGCATTTTTGCACAGCAAATGACATCCTCTTCCTTTGGAGTCTCTATAATTTCTGTTTCATCCTCACTTGCTTCTTTCAATACATCAGTTGCTTCGTGCACTTTTATGCTAGTCTATACTTTGGTCAATATCACTTGGAAAATAACTTCTGAGTCAGGTTCACTACAGGTTGACACCTCATGATCCATTGTAACGAAGCCATCACAATCTACTCCTTCAAATTTAGCCATGGTAAAGGGATTGTCTGATGGGGCCAAAACATCTTGCTCTTGGATTGTGGCAATTCCAACTTTCTTGAAACACTTCTGATTGTTTCTGGCTGAGCTTTATTCCAAGCAGAACGGATCCAGAGGGACAGCACCTGAGCATTAACTGATGCGGCGGATGAAGTTTCTTTCACAAGCAAACCACAGATTTGTGCTCTAGCAATGACCCACTGCAGGAGCTGGGCTTGGTAGTACATTTTAAATGGTTTGATGATGCTTTGCCAAAGAGGTTGGATTTTGAAATCTCATTGGTAGGCAGAAATTTCAGTGTCATGTTTGTGAGATGACTCACTTGCGGGTGGCCAGGACAGTTGCTACTGTCAGTGGAAGAGACTGTTTCTTTTTCTTCATTTCTCAGTCTATACCCCTTCCCCACCCCTCAAATAAGGCTCCCGTCATCCATGTGTGTTTGTTTTGTCTCAGTGATGGGGAGATCTCCAGGCTTCAAGTAATTGAACAAGCATGGCTTTGCCAATTTACCAATCACCAAGGGTTCTAGTTTCTCTCTGGTTGAGTGAGCGCAAAGCAGAACTGTGAAATAGTTTTTGGAAAGTTTTCTTCTCTCACATTGCCTACCCTAAAGGGGTTATCCTTGATGCGTGTGGTGAAATTTGGAAAGTCATCAATGAACTCTTTCACAATTTCTACTGTTAATTTCATTGGATTCACCACACAAGACTTTTTGGGAAAGCTCATGCCATAGTATATATTTCTCAGCTAACTACTTGATGCTTGGAAAACTGCTACCCTAAATTCTTGTGTGAAATTTTTAGCAACTTCTTAGATCATGGGCCTCATTTGCTTGAACTAGCTTCATGTGGCTTCATTGACTTCATCAAGGGAAGTTTTCTTCCTTTCCCACTGTAGGTCTCCATTTTCCTTGTCATATCTCTCCCAAGTTCTCATGTTTACATTTTTTGTTGTTGCTAACTGTGGTCTTGCTAAGAGTCAAAATATTCTGCCATCTTTCCTCAGCTGCTGCTTTCTAGAAGATTTAGAAAATCAACCTTTTCCTGCAATGTCAATTTCAGTCTTGAATTATTTCCTTTGTGCCATCATGTTCCAATTAATTTAATTTGTGTGTGTGTGTGTGTGTGCGCGTGAATGTAGGATATATCTACAATTCAGACCAGTTCTTCACCTTGGAAAAATATCTGTAACAAGTGATAAACAATAGGATGTTAGGCCTTATCCAACATGTGGTAATAATAAAATACGAGAAAAGAACTTACACAAGGTGGCCATAAAGTTGGTGTGCAATTTTAAATTGCAGCCTTTTTAAATTGATACAAACTTTATGACCACCCTGTATAGAGGTCAGTCTTCCACTGAGTACACGTGGTGCATGTCTGGTCTATGAAAATTGTGTCACCAGAAGAAGGTAGTCAATGTGGGGAGATGGTCAGCTATGGAGGTTCTACTGTATTTTGAAAAACTGCATAATTTGAAGATTAATACAACTAGTCATGTAAATTAACTTAAGATTCTTTTGTCAAATAGAGTAATTCACCCTTTCTAACTAGGTAACCAGTTAGAATTCATTTAGCAAGGCTTTCCATTTGTTCCTAATTTAATAATACTACTACTAATAAATATTTCTTTCAAAATAATCTAATGTCATTTAAAAGGAATTGGTTGATAAATAAGCCACGTACACACTTGTTGCTCTGCGTCAGTTTTTAATTTTTGTTAGTTTGTTTTGTATGTTTGTTTTAAAGAAAAAAGTGGTCTCTTTTCATAGAACTAGGCAAGAGATATAAGGATATCCTAAATTTTCCTATGGATTACTTGCTGTCATGATCAGAATGCTAGTAGATAAATGGTTGGTAAAGGCCTTTCTGATGAAGTCAGATGGAAAAGAAGAATTGGAAATGGAGTAAAGGTCATCCTTGTCATACAGTTGCAAAACTTGGAAAAATTGTGTCCATGTCTTAAGATTTTGTAAAAGGCAGAATTTAACAGCAAAGAACTATGATATCTGGCAGAAGAAATATCTACACAGCAAAGTGTTCAAAGTGCTACAAGTCCTATTTATTTCTATTATTCCTATTTATTTCCCCTGTTTGTGTTATCTGCAATTTCTTTGCTCAGTGTTTTATAGGTCATAATGAATGAGGTGGAATGGGGGAGAGGCGATAGGTGAGAACTTACCTAAGAGGTACAATGAACATTATCTGGGTGATGGGCACACTTATAACCCTGACTCAATCAGAACAAAACTGACGCTTGCAACCAAAAACATTTGTATCCTCACAGTATTTTGAAAAAGTAATTAAAAAAAAAATAAAGTGAAAAAAAAGTGCTATATGGCTTATTTTGGCATCTTAGACTAAAATGAAATGAGAGAGAAATGATTTAAAAATGAAATATATAATTAAATGAGGAGCATACTGGAAAGATTCTGAAAATTTTCAGCCTCGACATTTAAAGAAAAACAAAAACATGTTTAAGAGAGAATCCTGAGGCTCAGCTCCTGTGGCTCAACCGGCTAAGGCACCAGCCATGTACACCTGAGCTGGCAGGTTCAAATCCAGCCCGGGCCCGCCAAACAACAATGACAGCTGCAACCAAAAAATGTCCAGGCGTTATGGTGGGCGCCTGTAGTCCCAGCTACTTGGGAGGCAGAGGCAAGAGACTCACTTGGGCCCAGTAATTGGAGGTTGCTGTGAGCTGTGATGGCACAGTACTCTATCCAGGGTGAAAGCTTGAGACTCTGTCTCAAAAAAAAAAAAAAAAAAAGAGAGAGAGAGAGAATCCTGAGTGTGGACAAGCAATCCTTTTCTAAAGAGATTAATGCGGGCAAAGGAAGTCAGACTCTATTCCTTAGGACAACTGGAGAAAGACCACAAAGGCATTTCAGAGCTCTCCCAGGCAAGCTAGGGCCTGTCGCACAAGGATTTAAGAGAAGGGCTTGAGGGACCTCAGCATTACTTGTCCTCTGCCACCTTGGGATTTTTCTCCCTGAATTCAAATGGAACACCCCTCAGTTTTCCCAGCTGCAGCTCAAGGGGTCCAGAGGTTGCTGCACACATTCCTCCAGAAGCTATACGCTATAAACCTTGACAATGTCCACATGATACTAATTCTATGATATATAATGAAAGACCCATGGGGCCATGGCAGCCTCCAACCAGATTTCAAATAATATAATGGATAGTAGGAAGGTCTATCCATACCTGCCACAGAGGCAGAGGCACCACAGAAAATTCCCAGCAATGGATTCCTGATGCCTAATGGAATCATAGGAGTGGGGCAGCCTCTAAGATCCCAAAGCTGTAGGGCTGCCGGCATGCACCTCCGGCCTGGGAAAGACCCAGGCAGGAGACTCCAGCCTTGAAAGTTGCTGAACGGATTAGCTCTAGCAAAGCTGTTCTAACAGGGCAGGTCGAGGCCTTTGGATGCTTCCTTAAATGCTGAATTCCTCAAGTAAACTTTGCATATATTAAAATATAAGGAAAAAACATTAAATCTAACATCATAGCTAGGTCTCAGTTTTCTGTGTTTACAGATGTAGGTCTTTAATATAATAATAAACATTGTAGTTATCCTCAGCTTCTATTAGTAGAAGACAGATTTTTTTTAAAAGAAACACACTGGCTAATTTCTAATATTGATAATTATTTATTTTATATTATTTAATTGTAAATGTGAATTCACAAATATAAAACTAGGTTTTATAACCTAGTTTCTTAAGTTTATGTCCCTCAACAAGTACAGGTATAAAATTTTAAATTTAATAAACATTGAACTATATAACTTCTAAAATTTAGATTAATAAGATCATTTTAATGTGATAGATGAGACCATTCAGCTGACACTACATATATCATTTGCAACGTGAAGATACAGCTGACTGTTCCAGTGAAGGGCCTTTTATTTTGAGGCAGAGTCTCACTATGTTGCTCTGGGTAGAGTACTGTGGCCTTGCAGCTCACAGCAACCTCAAACTCTTGGGCTGAAGCAATTATCTTGTCTCAGGCTCCCAGGCAGCCTCCCCTACCCACTGGGCTATGGGCACTGAGCCTGTAAAGGGCCTTTTGATGGTACTGTCCAGGTCTTAAGAGGACCAATCACTTTTTTTTTTATGCAAACTCCTATAAAAACTTTGTTCTTACAGCATACGATAACATCTGGTAGTCTTTGAGTTTTTACGTTAATGCCTCATACATACATGAATCTTTGACTCTTTCTTTACAAATCACAGACATTGAAGAAATAGTATCAAAAAATGAAAGCAATTTACAAAATACACATAGAAGTCATAATAGAATATTTCTTCATAAGGTGATTACCAGGTAATGCTGCAAAGGTTCTTCTTTTTCTCCCAGTCCTCACTGAGCTAAAAGTTTAAGTTAAAACAAAAGTCTAATAAAAATTATTCATATTGGTGAGGAAAAAATTGATTGACTCATGTTTCAGAAGCATTTGCTAGAAGTACTCACAGGAACTTTCAGTTTATTTGATAATTTTTCTTTCCCCCAAAATTCAAGAAAGTAGTGTTAGTAATTGAACAACATACTTTTACTTGCTTAGTGAGTGGTAAATCTGAGATTCAAACCCAGGTAGGTCAGATGCTTTAAGAATTTAAGGGAAATGGCCCACAAAAATTAAACCCCAAGGGAAAAGGAACACACACATTTGCAAAGTTGATAATATACTACCTTTCTGTTAAGAAAGATGTTTTTAGTACTTGAAATTTCTGGAGTAGGGGGAATATTCTGTGAGTAGAACACTTATTCTTATTGAAGAAAAGAAGAGGGGCCACTCTATTTGTGATAGTATAATTGAGGGATGGCAAATGGCCTCATATTTTGGATGTGAGTACAGAATGACTCTCATTACTGTCAACAAACTTTACTGAGCCTCCTTGTGGAGAGCACAGCCTGTTAAGCCCTCAGACTAATGTCTCTGCAGAACAGCCTAATTCTAAAATTTTACAGAAGAGAGACAGTATCTTCTCACTCAAAGCATAAATAGAGTCTTCTGATTTCTCTACTAGCTCTGTGTCAACCCACTCTTTCCATCTCCCGGAATAAAGATTAGACTGAAAGCTACAGATCTATTCTGGGCTGCTCTTGGGAATAGCATTACACAATTCCACAGCAACATCATTAGTGATACATGGAAGTTAAATAAAGCACTTCTAAGCCTGGAAAACTTAAACTACTGACATGGACTCAAAGCTTCAATCTGTACAGAATGCTTCATATCCTGGAAGAAAACCACTAAAATAATAAATGCAATTGTTTGCCAGAAGTGAGATTTTAAAAACTTAACTCGTCTTTTTTTCTTCAGTAGATTTTACTCTAAATCCTTCATTCAATTGAGTATAACTCATTCCACCCTTCTTTTACTTCCAGTTCCAGTTGTCAATGACCAGTTAAATAATAAACTGTTTGGGAAGCCCAATAATCACTTAGGTCAAACAGCCAATAAATTTTCTTTTTTCTTTAGCTGAAAACATTATGACCCCCAAGAGACAGCTTATGTTAAGATGGAGTCCAGCACTAATGGAAGGGTACATTTTCTCCAAGAAACAGCATTTATTTAACTTAAATTCATTGTCCCACAAAAATTGCTGAATTGCTTATTTGATAGTGTTCAGAATATTTTAGAGGACGTATACAGTATTGCTTTGGAATCCTATAAGAAAGTAAAATAAGATGTTGAGTGTCGATGCATCAAAATGATTTGTGTTTCCTGGAGAATGCTAACATGTGGAGTCTCTCTGACATGGGGAGAAGCTCATTTTGCTATTTCATAATTCAAATTTATTTGTTACATAGTAGCTCAATACTTAATGATGTAGACTTGGTACTACTAAATAAACTTTCATACAACCAAGGAAAGATCCAACCCGTATGGTTGAGTTTCATGAGACTAGACACACAATCTCAGGATTAAACTTTCCTAAAATGATTCCTTTCTTGCTTATGTACCAACATAACACATACACGTATATACGCTCAATAGTTTGAAACCCAATTCAATTCTCAATCCTACCTCAAAGATCTTCCTCTGGGATACAGAGAAGAACTCATGGATTTCTCTTTATGCTCAAGAAGGCACAGCTCATTAAAGGTGGTTGAGATTAGCTATTCCCTTTCCATTTACCCAAGAGGTAGGAAATCCCATATAATGAAGGTATTAAGAGCTTTCTCAAATTATTGACTTTATTTATTACTAATATTTACATGTTTTAAGTTCATGTTACTTAAATAACTTACTTCCCGATAGTCCTACTAAAAAAGTAAATCTTAATTTTCATTTAATTAGTAAATATTTGAAATGCTTCTCTGTTATTATAATAGTATGCCCATTGAATGGTCTATAAGTTATGTTTGTGCATCAGACAGATCCTTCTGCTAACTATGATTTCTAATTTTGTGAATAATTCAAGACGATTCTGTGATCCAGATCCCCAGTCTTCCTAAACTTCTTTAATGTAGTTTGGTGTTTCCACTTAAATCCTAACCTATTATGGTTGTATCTAAAATAGTCACTTTGCAGTAACCCTCAGCTTAAAAGAAAGAAGCAGAACATGACAGACGTTTTCTTCACCATGGGTAGGAATCAGAAACCACACTTGTTTGCCACAGTTTCTCTGAATCTCCATTGTATTCACACAGCCTCATCCTGTGGAGAACTGAGCTAAAGTAGTCAGGATGTTAATTATGTGCTCTAGGAGCATGAGAAGGTATAGAGAAGTTATGACCTTCCCAAGTTTCTCAGGTAATGAGACCCACTTCTGGAGACATGTGGCAAGGTACCAAAATCCAGCATGAGAATGAGCTTGGCAGTAAAATGCACAGAATTAATTTTTTAATGAAAATCTTCCACTGTTTTTCCAAGGCAAATCCACCTAACAAGTGTCACTGGGCAATGTCCTTACTAGTTAAGGAGCACAAGGCCTGTAGAACAGATGGTAAAGTGATGCACTTTTCAGAAGTGAGGCCACCATCACCCCCCACATAAAAACGAAATAAAATAAAATTGGCTCCACGTCACTCAAACATGACAGTACTTGGGATTTCTCTCCCATGAAGTTTGTTAGCCTTGAGGCAGATATGACAGGCGCCTTATTAAATTCCAAAAATAAATGTGGAACAAGAAGGCAGTGCATTCCAATGAGACATCCAACTTGTTAAAATGCAACATGCATGAAACCTGACTCATTTTATTTTTAGCCATCATCCTCATCATTTTAAATGAAAACAGAAATACAATATTTGTTAGCCTAAACTAAGTAAAATTGGTTCAAAGATTGGTGCTCTCTTTTTTTGAAAAAAAAAAAATTAGCTATAGATTTGTTCAAATGTACTTAAGCTGAGATTTTCTGAAACATCTCCATCAATATCTGGAAGTAAAGCTAAAAAAAAAAGGAATTGTGAGCTATTTCTCACTCTATATCTTAGCATCCTCGATCCAACTACTATCAACTCCTTAGACAAACCTAGTGAAATATATGGAGCTCTGTCTTTGTGCACGGGATACATTTTCCTGTCTGTGTTTTGCCACTTAGCCTTTTAAAATCGTATGCAGGTCCAAGAGTCTGACCTTCACCATCTTTTCAGAACCACCACCCTCTTCCTTCATCCTATTGTAAATAATCCCTCTTCCTGGTCTCTTACAATATGTGTTTATTCATCTTTTAATATTTCATTCATTTATTCAGCCTCATGTGTTAATTTCCCTCACTAGAAACACGTCTCTTCTAGTAGGTCACCTTTTTGAGGAAAGGAGCTCTTATTTACTTTTACATACCTGACAACACCCAGCCTGAGGCCTTGTACCTATCAGGAACACAATAAATGTTAAAATCAAATAACATAACCAGTTATGTTCATTATAATGACACAGTTTCTGTTTCTTCACTGCCTCACTACTGTGGCTCCAAGGAATTTGGATGTTTGGTATCAAGAAGGGATCCAATTTTGATGTCCAAAAATTTTTACATTCAGTAGTATCAAAAATACCACAGAAATTCAGAATCTTGTCCTGTTGTCATAGAGCTTTGAGGTGGAGTGTAAGGGCCGGGTTTTGAGAGTGCTGGGGAAACCTCTATGCCCCACACCTCATAACGATAAGAACTGACATTTGCCTTTGGATTAATAGTATCTAAAGTGCCTTTAATGTATTATTTAATATTAAACTTTCCTTGTAAAGGGGCAATATTAGCCTGTGCTATATATAGATCAGAAAACAGAAATTCAGAGAGTCTAAATACCTTGCAGAAGGTCACACATACCCAATAAGGGACAGTGCTGGGGTTTCAAGCTCAAGGATTTTAATGACAAAAAAACAAGACTCTCTGCCTTCTGTGACTGCACAGCTTTCAAAGTGCCAGTGTGCCAGCTGGAGGAGCCTGGAGTAGCACTGCCATGACCGTAACCAGATTTACCACATTTTGTACAAATGATGTTCTCTTATAGGCTAACATCAAGGAACAGAATCCCCCTCCACACCCAGCCTTGGAGAACTTTGGGAGAAGACTCTCCTTTCGGATCAGGGTGTTTAAACCGACTTCCCAAGTCCTAAGAAAAATAATCATGTAGGTATTTAATGAGCATCAAGGTTGTAGATGGCTCTATGTTCTAAATAATGTTTCTCACGCAGAAGAAAATAAATAGTTGGCAATTTGGTCAAGTATAATCTGAGACGTGTCATGCAAACCATTATTTGTAGTAAAAGAAGTCAGGTTAGCACAAAGCAAAAAGATGGGAGAGACTTTTTATAAATATAATTTTTTGAGCAAGTGACTGTCACATCATCTGAGAGCAGAGTGTTGACTAAGATAGGTCGGAGCAGGTTTTAATGTTTTCATTCTCCCTTTTTCTCTCCTCTTGTCTAATGTTGACTCTGTTGTTTAATTCAAGTCAAACCAGGGTAGATCTTAAACTATTTTTTTTTTTTTTTGAGACAGAGCCTCAAGCTGACGCCCTGGATAGAGTGCTATGGCACCACAGCTCACAGCAACCTCCAATTCCTGGGCTCAAGCAAGTCTCCTGCCTCTGCCTCTCAAGTAGCTGTGACTACAGGTGCCCGCCACAATGCCCAGCCATTTTTTGGTTGCAGCCATCATTGTTTGGCAGGCCCGGGCTGGATTCGAACCTGCCAGCTCAGGTGTACATGACTGGCGCCTCAGCCCGTTGAGCCACAGGTGCCGAGCCGTAGATCTTAAACTATTAAGGCACACTACAATAGGCTATATAAAACCCCCACATGAAGACAATGTGCAATTGTAAGATTCTTTATTAGGTATAAAGAAAAATAAGGCAATAGATTTGCTTGCTAACAAAAAAAAAAAAGGGAAACATACAAAAGCGCCATCAATCCATCTCTTCTCTGCCTTAGATGTACACTACATGCTAAAGATTATCTCCTATTCTTCCTTGTATATTCATTTTTATTTTATTTTGAAGTTCTCTGAGAAACCTGTGTCAAAGAAGAACATTTACTGATTGTACCACCCTCCTCTAAACCAGTTGTGTTGCTATTGGTGGGTGTCCTGTCTATACTAAGGCTGGATGCAAAGGCAATTCTCATGCATTGGAGAAGTTACTTCAGGAAACTGCAAAAGACAATGCATTTCAGATAACAACTTCTAGGTTGTGTCTGCTTGTTTCCTAAATACCTTCCACTAAGACTAGATTTAAATTGCTTTATCCGTGCCCTCACCTTTTCCCTCCAATTGAAGATTTTAAAGCAGAATTCATCCCACAAAATAAATAAATGAATAAATATTTTTTAAAAGGATTTTTTGTTTGCCAAAACTTTGGTTAATAATTATGAGCGCCAATCAACAGGGGAGAAAATCGAGGTGCAGACAAGTCAAGTCAGGTGGCGGACGACAGAGGAAATGACTAGTGGCTATTCTAGTAGAAAAACATCAATCTTCGGATCTCTAATTCGGGGCTTTTCTGCCACTGCAATATGATTAATCAATACCAGGTTTTTGGTTAGAAAACAAAGCTTTGGGGAAAAAAAAGAGAATAGAGAAGAATTGGGGCTTTCTCTCCAGCCAAATGCCATAATTCTGCTTTTTGGTTACAAAAAGTTCTTAAATTCTATTATTTTTCTTTTTCCTGACACAAATATAAATGCATACAGTCTTACTTGAGATGTGGGAATCTTTTACACTGACTCTCCCTGCCAACTGCAATCACTAAGGCGACACATATTTCGGCACGTATACGAGTGCTCCCTTAGCTTATAAAAATAAAGGAAAACAAAAGTAATTTGTTAAAAGAAAGAGCTTATTTTCTACCTGTTGGCAAAATGTCTAAGAAGTGTTTCACAATTTGCGTTTGGTAAATGCTTGTGGTCTTCATCCAATCTCTTGATAATAATAAAAGAAAGATGACTCAATAGTCATAACAACGGCCACAGCTTCCCACTTTCGATTCTTCGTGTACCTGGTGCTTTAAATTCCAACCACACAAAGAAAAGACTGATACAAATGAAGGATCTTTTCTTGATACTTACTTTGCTTCCTGGTATTGATTAATCATATTGCAGTGGCAGAAAAGCCGCGAATTAGAGATCCGAAGATTGATGTTTTTCTACTAGAATAGCCACTAGTCATTTCCTCTGTGGTCCGCCACCTGACTTAACTGGTCTGCACCTCAATTTTCTCCCCTGTTGATTGGAGCTCATAATTATTTACCTCTATTCTATGAAAGTAAATGGCAGTGCTTATTGATTTTTATTTATTTTTGTCAGATAGGGGAAATAGAGAAAGGTACTTAAAGGGTAAAGTTTTGCTGAGAATGATGTTATTAGGGAGCACAGACTGAAGATGAATAAAACAAGAGAACTAAAACAGAAAGCTTACCATAATTATTTTACTTTTTGATTTGTGCATGTTATGATTTGAGTCAAATTACAAATAGAGCACTAGTGATCATTCACAAAAGGTGTAATTATCACAACAATGTTTCTACTTTCATTAGACTAGAGGTTGTTGTATAGTTAAAACTTGATTTATAAGTATGTAGGACTATTTGAATAATTTCTCTCATCTAGCCTTTCAGAGTTTGCCGTTACTATCTTGGCAACCAGCAATAAGTTCAGTGAATGTATCTCTTTACAAAATGTTATTTGATGCACAAATGATCAAATATGTGAAAGCACAGAATTTCTGTATAAAAATCGAAGACCTGTATTTACTTGCTCATCAGAACTGTTTATCAAGAGATGCTTACATGGAGTTTGTGACATATTTGTGTTAGAATTGTTATATCTTTCAATCATCCCTGGCCCCTCAGCTAATCATCAGACCAAAAAATAAAAAAATCAAAGAAAAGTCATGAATAGAGTTGTAGCTGAAATTTAAAATTCTGATGTCTGTGTTTGTTTGTGTGTGTTTGCAATTTCACATGAGGCTTGGGCTGCTTTATGAAATTAGATTGTATGGTTACCCTAAACACATACAGTCAACTCTTGTTTTCTGTGTTCTATCTGGGTAAAGATTAGCAGCCCATCTTCATTAGAAATGCCAACATTTCCTAAACATAGTAAAGAAATATAAACACAGTGAATTAATTATATGGTCAGCTTTCTTTATTCTTGGATTCAACTAATTGCAGATCCAAAATTCACTATTTGCAGAATACAGATCCTGTGGCTATAGGGCTTTGATTTTTTCCTTCCCATGTGCTATACAGGCCTAAGTTGGAACATGAGCATTCAAAGTGTGGTAGCCCTGGGGAATCTAGAACCAAGGGAAGACTATGTAGCTTAGGCTGCTAGGGAAGATAATGGAACTTCTCAGAATCAGCTACTTCTTTTATCTATAGCTGCATATAAGAGAAAACAGTGTAAAAGTGTAAGTCACTATGATAACTGTGCCTCATTAATATACACTGGCAGGGAGTGCCTGCTGATGATCAAGGTCACCTGTTTGCATAAAAAAGGCCCAATGCTATACAAATTTTATTTAAAGAAAATTAAAAAATATGACCATATTGAAGATAGAAAATCACCCTGATGCTGCTAAATACAATGTCCTTCAATAAGAAAGCTTGATAGAAAATATAGCTGAAGGCATAATTAAATCAAATATTTAGAAATGCTGTAATAGTCTTCTCTAAAATATTTTTACATTCAAATCTACCTTAATTTTAATGCAAAATTATTAAAATATCTTTAAACAATAAACATTCTCAATAAAATTGGCAAAATGGAAAGTAGTTCTGTGATAGCAATGTGGACTTTGTTTTCAAGGGCAAGTGTTATGAAAAAGTCATGACATGCTAATACCAGCTAACCTTTTGCACAAATTAACTCAAAATAGATCATAAATCTAAATATAAAATATAGAACTACTAAACCAGAAGATGACATAAGAGAAAATCTACATGGCTTTGGGTTAGGCAGTGACTCTTTTAGATGCAAAGTCAAAGACATGATCCATTGAAGAAATAATTAATAAGATTATTTCATAAGAAAATAAAAATCCATGCTTTCTTTGTGAAAGGCACTGCCGAGTGAATGAAAAGACAAGCCACAGCCTAAGAAAAAATATTTGTGCAAAAGACGTACCTGATAATTGCTTGCCAAAGTATAGAAATAACCCTAAAAGCTTTACAATAATTAAACGGTCTGATAAAAAAATGGAGTTAAAGACTTTAACAGATACCTCACCTAAGAAGATATATAAATGGCAAATAAGCAAATGAAATTATGCTCTCCTTCATATATTATCAGGAAAAATGTGAATTAAAACAATGAGATACTGCCACACATCTGTAGCATGGCCCAAATCTAGAAGACTGACAATACCTACTGCTGAAGATGATGTGAACTCCATTCATTTTTCATGGGAATGCAAAATGGGATAGCAATTTTAAAGATAGATTGGCAGTTCCTAACAAAACAAAATATACTTTTATTACACAATGTGACAAATTTACTAGTTGGCAAGTAAATAAAGGAATCAAAAACTTCTAACCACTTTTTTTTTTAAAGAACCCTCACGCAGGTAGGCATATAGCAGCCTCATTCAAAATGTTGCCAAAACTTGGAGGCAACACAGACGTCCTTCAACAGGTGAATGGATACGTAAGTAAGTAAGTAAATAAATAAATAAATAAACAAACTTTGTTACATCTAGACAATGTATCACTAGTCAGCACTGAAAAATAAAAGAGCTACGAAGCCATGAAGAAATAGTGGTTGCCAAGGGCTGGGAGTTGGGGAACAAATGGATGAATAGATGGAACACAGGGAATTTTTAGGGCAATGAAATTATTCTGGATGTTACGGTGAATTAACTGGATATTCTGTTAATTATCCAGGATAGTGGATACATGTCATTATACATTTGTCCAAACCCACAAAAAATGCAACACAGAAGGGTGACTTCTAATGTAATCTATGAACTTTGTGTGACAATGATGTGTCAAAGTCGGGTCATCAATTATAGCACATACATGTATTACTTTGGTGGGAGATGTTGATAATAGAACAATTCTGTCTTTTATAATTCAAATACTTTGATCATAAAAATGTGTCAGTTTTGTTTGTGACAATGAAAAATATACATATCCACAATGCTTCAATACAATGCCATCACTCAAACCGATAGAATGAAAGTAACACCAGGGCTTCCCTGATCCTGGCATCACTGTACATGAGTAGCAGTAGGGGCTATATTGGTAACATCTGTACCTTCTGCTCAATTTTTCTGCGAATCTGAAATTGCTCTAAAAAAGTAAAGTCTATTAAAAAAAGAAGGCATAATATGGTAAGAGTAGCTTATTCTAGCAGAAAGTTTAGTTATTTAAATGGATGTTTTTGAAGTACATTTTATTTTTGGTAGAACACATAATAGAAATACTTTCAAATAAATATTCTAAAACCTCTGTGATTTTCTCTTTAATATATAATTAAATTTATTATTTTGCCAACAAGTAATATCAAAATATGGGGCATTTCATTAAAAAAGAATGTATAAAAGTGTAATTGTTTGCCATTCAGATTTTATATTCAGGTAAATTCTCACATCACGAAAATCTTTTTGTCTCAGTATGGAATTCATAAAGCTTTAGAGTAGACAAGAATTTTCAGGGAATGTAACATTTCTTTAGTTTTATAGATTTAAAAAAACTAGTATTTAAGCTATTCCGGCTTTCATGATTAGACATCATGTTTTGTACATTTTTCTCCCAAACTTATTGAATATTTTAATAAATCTTATTAAATATTGGTTTTCATAAGAGATTATAAAACTTACCAAAATTTGGTAAAAGATTTTCTTATATGTAATAGTTTGTAAGAAGGTACATTAATAGCCCTTAAATTCTGTCTTTTATAATTCAAATACTTCAATCATAAAGATGTGTCAGTTTTGTCTGCAACAATGATGCAGTTACCCAGAGCCTTAGAATTAAAGTAACACCACTGCTTTCCCTGATCCTGGCATCTTCCTCTCAAGCTTCAAGGAACCATTCCCAAAAGTCCCCAACCAATAACCAAGAAAGCCCTAACACTGAGCAGCTAAGCTCTGAACAGACACTATTTGAATTTGGTCATTGAATTTTTAATTCTGTTCCTTTTTCAATAAACATGTCCCATCTGATGACTCGTCAAGGAAAAGTGAATGCTACCTGAACAAAGCCCTTAAATAGATCAACATGAAAATTACAAAAGGACGAAATAATAAAGAACTGCAACATTTAATTAAGCCATATTAATAAACGCTATTCCTTTTAAGTAACAGTTCCCTTCTCTCTGTAGGGGATAAATGTCCCTTTCACATGCCAGATAACCTTTAAATATATGCATCTTTTATTTTGAAGATTATTGCAAATAGCATATTATCTTTGTGAGTCACCTTATTGTATTCTTTTCTGTAAATATTTACATTAAACAATGGTTGTGTAATTCTTGAAGCCAGAAGAGTGAAAAGTAACAAAAGATATCTAGGAATGATTAGTGCTCAAATGTTTGACTACTCTCTCCTGGAGCCCTAATCTCACTTCATTTTAACAAGAACAACAACCCTAGAGTTTCTTGAGATGGTGATGATGTCACAATCCCAAGGGCAGGCGTGGATGAGGGAGGAGAGAAGAGTCGGATTTGATTTCAATAGACAGTATGAGCTGTTGCTCTTCTATGAACCTTGACATTGCCCTGGAATGAAGGGAGGATCCCGTCCTAAGCCAGTTCAGACAAAGCAATATTAAATATTTAATTTCCAAAGGCAAAACCGAAGGTCCCAAAGCTCTGGGAAATCTAACGGTCTTCTCCCCAGTTAGGTTGAAAGGAGCAAATACCAAATACAGAACTAATTTGACTATAAAATATAAGGAATTTCTTCAGGAATATTTATAAATTCTTTTTTTTGTAAACAGAAACACAAATACAGTATCTGTATTTTTTAACTGTGCAAATATTAACACATACATGTCCAGGTATGTGCTGAGGAACGACTAATGAACACTTTGCCTTTCATGTGGATGTTAAGAGTCAAATGAATTCTAGTTTCATTTAAGTGTTGTTTACTTGAGAGAAAAGCAAATTTAAGTAAACAATAAGAGATGTGCTCACATTTTCTTTTCTAAAACTGATATACATACCAGATTATTTATAATATCATAACACTAATTTAAAACATATAAAAATCAACATAAACATCTAAGGCAGGTTTAATTCTTAAGTTATTTAAAATAGTGAGGTGCACATACTTGTATAGTTAGCATGGAAGAGTGGTTCAAAAGTATTATACCAGTATTAATTCCCATTGAGAATGCACTTAAATCCCTTGTCATATGGGCATTCCATGCCCTGGACAATATAGTGATTTTGCATAGAGTGATGGACAGGCTTTCTCTCTGGTATCACAGAAAGCCAAGGTAGCAGGTGCGGTTCTGGTCCCTATCACCAGGGCCTAACAGTGTACTCTGGTGATGCACACTGTCTTCACCAATGCATAACTGCTTCAGAGGTATCAGCTGTCAACAACAGAACTGCTAAAGACAAAAAAAAATCTTTTAATTTCACATCATTTAAATTACTTTTCGAAAATAAGTAAATAGGCTTCACTTCATTGATATTACTGAACTGTCCCAGATATTATTGACTTTTAACTTTCAGGCATATTAATTGATGAGGCAGCAATCAAACAGATTAGCTCTGTAGAGAGCAAAATTGACCATGAGAATAGGTTAAAATAGGTTAATTTCATGACCTTGTGGTAGACTTTTCCCCTTAGTTTTTGCGTATAAGTAAAGAAAACACATTCTGCCTGTTTATATTGTAAGCACTAGCCTCACACACAATAATTTCATTTGCTAAGGTGTTCAATATATGTCAGTTGCAACTGGTGCTGGTAATTTGAAAGGCATTATTTAAATGAAAGGCAATAACATTTAATTTGAGAATGATCTAAACCCAGGAGCACTTTGAAAATGATAAGACAATTCAAATCCAGACACTTTGGACCATTGTGCCAGGTGCCAAAACAGATTTGCACAGCTAGGACAAAAGGGAATAAGAAATAATTTAAGTTTATGATGTACTAGAAGCCACAGACTTATGTATAACTCACGAAAGTTAAACTAGAGTATCACTGTCACATTACCAACAAATGCAACCCTCAAAATAATTCCAAAATCAAAAAGGGCTCAATAAAAGTGATTGCTTAAAGAGGTTTTTTGATGAGGAAAGGAGTAGATGGTGGAAACAGAGATAATCAGACAGGTGACTGCATGACATATCTAGAGAATAGTAAGGACTGTGCATGATGAGACTCATGTGAGGGAGAGAAGTGCAAAGATCAGGCTGAAAGGTTATGTCGAATGATACAGAGCTAAATATCAGACAGGCTCTATCCTCACAGGACTAAAGGGGAAAATATAGGCAAATAATTACCTAAAACACAAGAAAGAAAATTAGGGGTGGCAAGATAATACACTGTGGAATTGAGAATGATGAAATACTTTCAAGTAGGAGGGTTCAACCTTTGGAGAAAGAATGGTGAGAACAGTTAAGAAAAAAATAGCTTGGGCAAAAGCTCCAAAGTAGAAATGGTTGGCGAAGGCCAAGTCGTAGCAGGGATTTGTGTGGCAAGAAGAGAGAGGATCTTAATTGCCAGCCTAAGAAGTTAATGCTTAAACTCTAACCAACTGGAGGTTGGGGATTCCTTTGTATTAAGATATTTAGCATCAGTACATAGCGGGACACTTCTTCAGCCAAATGAAGATGGAGCAAGGGGAACCATTTGTCAGTGGCCAGGCCAGAAGAAATGAGGGCATGAACCAGAGAAGTAGCACTAACAGGGAGAGGAGACGTGGTGGACAGAGGACGGGGGTTCTTGGCACAGAGCTGAGGAAGCCTCGCGGCCACATTAGGCCCTCCAGATCCCCAAGTACCAACTCTGGATCAAATCCACACTTCACACAATAAATCACTTTATTATAGGTTCTATAAATCCTAGTGCAATGTTCAAAAGTGTCCTGATTTATTCCATTTGAATTTTGATGCAGTCAAAAGTGAAAACCCTGCTTGTCCTTAGCAAATGAAAGGAGTCTTGACTGAATGCAGAATGAAAGGGCGGACCAATTGTACAGGTTAGATCATGAATAAAAGGGAGATGGTGATACACTAACAGGAAACCGGCTCTACAGAATAGAAAAGGTTTAGGAGGTAAGGCAGGACTATGGTTGGACTATGTCGCTCCAGATTTATGTGTTAGGATCTCAGTTCCCAATATGACAGTGTTGGGAGGTGTTTTGGTCCTGTGGGCTCCACTCACATGACTAGGGTAACAGCACCATGAAGAGGCTTGTGGGCTGGGTTCATTCTCGCGAGCTCAGCCCCTCTAGCCTTCTGCCATGAGGGGTGCAGCGTGCAAGGCACCGTCTGAAAGAAGAGGGTGGCTGTGCCAGACTCCAAACCTGCCAGTGCCTTCACCCAGACTTCTTAGCCTCCAGAACTGTGAGCAAGTCAATTTTTGATTATAACATACCAAGTCTATGGTATTCTGTTACAGCAGCACAAAACGTATCAAGACACTTACTAACCTCCCAGAAAATCTAACTGGAAATGCTGAGTCAAACAGAGAGAAAAACAAAAACCAAAAAACCAACAGTTCTATGCATTTGCTAGGACAAAAGAGATAAAACTATAAGGTGGTAGGAGATTGAAAAATGTGCAAATTGGAGAAAGCAGAGAACCAATAGCACCTACATTACTAGAAACGACTCCCACAACGACCATCCCCACCTGCATAAGCAACGTCCCCTTCAGTCCTGGGTAATTCTCTGCAGCATGCAAACGTGTCAGGATATCGTCATTTTTTCAAAAGTTTCTTATCTCTGTACTTTAGAACCAACCTTTGAAAAAACATACTCATCATCTTGCCTTGTCATTTCCCAAAGCACTTTCCCACACATCACAGAAACCACCCTTCCCACATTCACCAGTCTTGTCCCTGGATCTTTCCACTAGTTCTTTCCTTTTCCAGGAGTCTTCGACCTTTGTAGAATAGCCTCTTAAAGAGGCTAAAAGGCTCTCCATTTGAGCATCACCCATGAAAAGAGGACATTCCTGACCATGCTGGCTGAACAGCTCTCCCCGTTCCACGAAAGTCCGTACGCAATTGTTTTATTATATTTTTTCCATAGGCTATAACCACCACTTTAAACTCTTTTATTCATATTTAGTCTGATACATTTTCTTTCTCTTCCACCACCAGCAGCTTTATGATAGCTGGTACGTTTTCTTTCTTGGCCACTTGCTCTGAAATGACTTAAGGCAGGCCTGTAATAAATAGTGACTGAAAGAGATATCAATGAATTTAGGGAGGAAGGAACAATACAGCAGGCTGACTATAGAAGAGGAGCCAGCAAGTACAATATCCCTGAATTCAAGGAAGGAGAAATAATCTAGGATGACAGAACAATCAATAATTTTAAAGTAACAGAAAATGATGTCTGGGTAAAGCATTAAAAGACTTCAGAGAAATTGGTTTCAGTAGAGCCTCAAGGAGAGACTCCAAGAAGTTAAAGAGAAGACTGGGCTAATCTACTTTGTGCTGATGAAAGACAGTGAGTGGAGACAAAGAATCAGGGGGAAGAAAATAAATGGAGATATGAGAGAGAGTCATTAGGGACAATAGATACTCCGGGGAAGGATGACAGGATGAGAAATAAAAACGTCAATTCAGAATTTTAGACTGAAAAAAGAGTGGAGACAAGTGGAGAATGTGAGGAGGGTGAAAAAAATTTAAGGTAACATTAGGAATTTATGGGTAAAAAAACAGATAAAGATTGTATCCTGGCCACTTCTATTTTGTTAGTAAAGTAGAAAGTGAGATTTAAAAACTAAAATAATAGGTGGCACCTGTGGCTCAAAGGAGCAGGGCGCCGGCCCCATATACTGGAGGTGGTGGGTTCAAACCCGGCCCCAACCAAAAACTGCCAATAAATAAATAAATAAATAAATAAATAACCTAAAATAATCTAGTATAGCATAAAAGCACCAAAAAAGTTTAAGAGATCCTGATGAGGGGATCTAAGGCATTGCTACTTGTGTTTTTTAAATAGTAGACTTTTACCCTTTTGTTTTTTTTTAATTAAAAAAAAAAAAAAACTTCTATGACCCTAGTGAACAGGATAATTCTTACCTAGTGAAAAAAATTACTCAAAATTTTAAGTAAAGCAGTCATTTTTTTGTACCAACTTTACACATATATGTTCAAACACACAAATTCTTTACTATTATTAATTTGCCTGTTAGGTAAATATTTTAGAAATATGCTTAAAATAAAACATTAAATGAAAATCTGTACACATAAAAGACTCACATAGGTTAAAGATTTTTATTAAAAAGGTAATCAAAGAATTATTTTGCATTAAAAATTTCTAATTTTAGGAAAATAAGAATCTTCTTGTTCGCAATATTCCTTACAGTCAGCTTTTCTTGTTCTTGATTTAAAAACTGGCCTGTGTTTTAGAGTAACTTTAATTTCTGTAAATTTTGGAGCACCCAATCTTCCAGCCTTCCATTAAGAAAATTTGAAAAAGAAATGTGTTTTCAGATAAATGCTTTAGGATTTGCTTGAAGGATTCTAATAGAAAAATAAACTAATGTAAAATTATTGTACTGCGTTTCTGTTTGGTGCAGCCATATTTGCATATATTGATTTTAGTAATAACATACTAAAAATTTTTTTTCCTATTGCCCTTGGCAGATATTATTACATTCAATTTTTCCCTCTAAGAAATCTGGGTTAATACTACAATTGCAGAGTAATTTCTATCTATATCATTGTTGTTGTTATTGTGTTTTTTAAAACTAATGAGCATGGAAAATTTAAGTAACAACCCTAGAGATCTCTGACCCAACCAGAAGACCTATTTCACAACACCAAGACAAAATGTCTTAATAAAGCTGAAGCTTTTTATGCACCAGATAAAGCAATAATTTCATGTTTCTATAAACTATCTTACACTTTACCATTAAGCCTAAGACGATCAGGTTAAACAAGTTTTTATTATTTTACGATCCCTTTGAAATAAAAGTTAAGCTTGCTTCACAGAGATAATTCTCAATACAAATAGTGAGGAAAGAAAATAATAACTTCCTGATTCCAATGAGCTGAATTAAGTATCACCAAAAGGAACAAAGATTTGCAGGGCTAAGAAAGTATGGCAGCCAACTGACTCCCCCGCCTGTTCTTTCACTCATTGGCTCATCCAACTTGGCCCATTTATTTAACTTCAAGACTTCATTTATTTATATGTTCAATAATATTATTTTAGTAGTATTAATATTACCAATAGGATAAAAAAACTCTGGGAGTAGAGTAATAGTATTATTAATGATATTATTAATAATAGTGATAATGATAATATTATTCATAAGAATGATACATTAGGGATATTTCTAAAGAGCAGATTAGATAATGTACATAAAACAATCTCAAAACTGTTCATAGCTACATGATATATATACAGATTAGTATTGAATTCAATCTCCCTCCCAGTAACCAAACGATGCACCTGTATGATCACTTGCCATTTATGAAAAATGTTATAAAAACATCGTGAAAGGGCAGTTCCTGTGGCTCAAAAGAGTAGGTTACCGGCCCCATATGCTGGAGGTGGCAGGTTCAAACCCAGCCCCGGCCAAAAACTGCAAAAAAGAAAAAAAAAACCATGAAGGCTTAGAAGTTAAAATCAACTCTTAAATGTGAAAAAACAGCTTCTAAGAAATTAATTTTATTGGTTTGGAAGAGAGAGACAAGACATGCCAAGTGAACCTAAAAGACTTATCTAATGTTGGGTCACATAGATAAATTTTATGAGAACTAAAAATGAGAAGTCCAACTACAGAGTGTCGTGAAGGTCTCCCACAAAGTTGCCTTAGAGATGAAATATATATAGAACATGCTATTTAACTTGATAAGGTTAATCTGGACATGAATGTTTCAGCAGAATAACTTCAAGAGATCAGAAATATTGTCTTATCATTCACTTGGTTGAATGTTTCTTTTTCTTATTAAGATTTTCTTTTTAATCTTGCAAGTACTTTTTTTATTTTTTAAAAAAATAGGTGTATGTGTATCCGTGTGAGTGTGTGAGAAAGAAATACAAACTCTACTCTTCAAACTATTTAATATAAAGCCACAGTAAAACTCTTAGAATTATTGCTACTTTATATTCAATAACACAGAGAAAATTTCCCTGAATGTTTCCATAAAAATCACCTTATTAAATTCTTTACTAATTTTTTTTTTATGTCAGATAATAACTCACATACTAGAAATATAGTGCTGGATTAACTATTTAGTATGGCTTTTTTCTTATATTTATCCACACCCATAAACAGTTGCAGCTTTTGTGTACAGTTTTCAACAGGTGGACTGAATTACTTGTTCTGTCTGTGTTTACAAGGGTAAGGCAACAGTGCTCATAAAATAAATCTCCAGTTTCACTATTTTGACTGACTTGACAGCCAATGACAAAATAACACATTTGAAAGAACAATCAGGTTATTTGATTCACTTGGGCAGTTAGCATAACCTGTTTCTTCCTCTTGTCTACCAACTCCCAACCTCAACTTGATCCACCATACCAAGACAAACTCATCACACAAACAAATTTGTGCTTGTAGACACTGTCTCTGGAGGAAGTACTGAGCTCCAGTCTAAAAGAGAAAGATCAATTTCTCAAAAATTCAACTTTGTTTTTTATCATTCTTAACTTGTTCTTTCCTTAGAAATGGGAAGTACTGGGGTGTTTATTCAATAGCACTTGAAAGAAATCAAAATTTAATTCTTTCCCTAGAATCCTCTTTTGAAAAATCTAGTACTAACTCATTTATGTCAGAAAAAATAATCTATTTGAAAGTGTTTTTATTAACTGTCTTAAATGGAATCAGAAGTGTAAAGCAAACTTATAAAGTTTTATAATGGTATGCCTGAATCTTATATGAACATTTTAAAGACATTTTTTAAACTGAGGGTTATGACCACCTTAAATGTCATTTTTAGCCAATGCAAATATTTATTGATTTTATTTTTGCTTTTATATTTTGGTGGGTAGTTAAAATACGTTAACTATTAAGATATATTATCTTTGCGTACTACAAAAGAGAAATTCAGAGCCTATGTTTTCCACTACTATAATAAAATCATAAGGTTTTTTTTTTTTTTAGAGACAGAGTCTCACTTTATCGCCCTTGGTAGAGTGCTGTGGAGTCACAGCTCACAGCAACCTCCAACTCCTGGGCTTAGGCGATTCTCCTGTCTCAGCCTCCCAAGTAGCTGGGATCACAGTCTCCCACCACAATGCCCGGCTATTTTTTGATACAGCTTGGCTGGGGCTAGGTTTGAACCCACCACCCTCGGTATATGGGGTCGGCACCCTACTCGCTGAGCCTTTTAAGGTGCTTTTAAGGAACAACTTGTTTTCATTGTGTTAAAGGTCAAGACTTTGTTGAATAAAGTTAAATTTACGTTGGGACACAGCAATTCAAGCTGATAAAGGAAGACCCAGTATTTGTAACTGAGTATAGTCACTGGCTTCTGACTTTCGGACTTCACCAAGGCACAGAAGTGACAGACAGTTGAAACAAGTTCTCGAGCAACCATTCTGTTTATCACCGGTCAGTACAGTATTCAGTAAATTACATGAAGTACTCAGCACTTTATTATGAAATAGGCTACACTGTGTTAGATTGTGCCCAAGGAGTGGCCAACGTAAAGCATTGTGCACACATTCAAGGTATACTGGGCTAGGCTATGATGTTTGGTAGACTAGATGTATTTAATGCATTTCTGGCATATAATATTTTGAACTTAGGTTGGTTGTATTGAAATAAGGCAAGAAGCATCTATAATCTTGTTCTTGTCAATCAAAACAAAATAAGAAGTCAAAACACCACATATGGTGGCAGATTGACTATACTTGATCTTTGCCTGTTTCTGTCTGTACACATTTTAGTACAGGCACCAGAATCTGCAAGTGACTGTCTTTTCTGTAGGTGTGCTAAGAGGCAGGTAAACAAAAAGGATGAGAAAAAAATAGGAGGAGTGGTGAGGATGTGAGGAGTGAGGAAAAACTGCCATCAAATGAACTCTAGCACTGTAGTCTGAGGCTCGTTATGAAGAAAACATTTGAAACTAGAAATTTTAAAAATGGAAAAATATATGCTCACTAGGAGCCATCTGAATAGGGCCATAGAAATTACTATGAAAGTAATTTTTTACTGTTTGTTTGTTTTTTAAGAAAAAAAAATTACTTCAGCCAAAATAATCTTCATTGAATTTGTCCATCATTTAACTTAAATTGATTTCAAAGTTGTATGGGTATAATATTGCTAAAATAAAGAAAGATCCACGTTGTATTATTTCTTACATGTAATTTGGGAGTAGTTAGTAATTTATCTCTAAATTTTCATTCTAGTCAATAATTTGCCAGATGATAAAGACAATAGTGACATTTGATAACAGAAGCTCAACTGAGTCTGATGATTCCATTCTTACTAAAATGTTTCTCCCTAAAATTTAAACTTTATAAGAAACACTGTCCCAAATTAACAATATTGAATATATTTCTGTGATGAAATACAATAAAAATATTAACTTAAATGTTTATGGCTTTAAACACTACTATAAGCTTACAATTGTCAGTTCAATTTCATTAAAAAAGTATTTTTTTGTACTTAGTGCCTTTTAACATACTATTGCATGCAATTGTTTCATGGTGAATATATGTATAATTGCTTTAAAGGCACATAGCATTTCCCTTTCTCTATCTCTTTAGTAAATCATTTTATTTTAAATCAGGTTAATCAAAATGACCCCTACAGAGCTTCATTTAATTTATTATAGAATTTTCAAAATCAGTTGCCTGGAATGCACGGCTGCAAGTTACTAAAGAAATTACACTTTGAAGAATAAAAGAAAAAAATGCAAGATTTCACACAACCCAGCATATTGTTGAAAATGAGTTTTTTTCTACACAATACAATGCCAATGCTGTCAGAAGAAATAAGAAAGAGTCTTTCCATCATTACATACTAAGCAAAGTTAGCTGCATTAGAATCTATTAATGAAGAAAAAATAGGAAAAAATACCTTGTGAGGAAAAGAACTACTTTTTTTTTCTTTTTACAATATGATGAAATAATATAAGCATAGTAGTTCAACTATTGTCAACCTTCATTTTAAAAAATATAATTCCTAAAATAAATTCTATTAAGGAGAGGTCCATATATATTCTGTGAGATCCCTACTGAGGTATCTGGTAGTGAAATGAAATGCTTTAATATAGTTTAGAGTAATAAAAGGAGAGATAGATTTTGAAAAGCTGTGGCAAAACATTACTTTTGGTTAAGTCTAGGTTATTGTTAAACTTTAATAAATTATAGTATTTCTTCTCACTTTGCATACATTTGAAAATTTTCATAATTAAAAACTAATTGTAGGGCAATTACCTGTGACTCAGTGAGTAGGGCGCCTGCCACATATACCGAGGGTGGCGGGTTGAAACCCAGCCCCGGCCAAACTATTAAAAACTAATTGTAGGGCAACTACCTGTGGCTCAGTGAGTAGGGCGCCAGCCACATATACCGAGGGTTGCGGGTTCAAACCCAGCCCTGGCCAAACTGCAACAACAACAAAAAATAGCCAGGCATTGTGGTGGGCACTTGTGTTCCCAGCTACTTGGGAGGCTGAGGCAAGAGAGTCGCCTAAGCCCAGGAGTTGGAGGTTGCTGTGAGCTGTGTGATGCCACAGCACTCTACAGAGGGTGATAAAGTGAAACTCTGTCCCTACAAAAAAAAAACAAAAACTAATTGTAAAGACCTTAAAATGATAGATTAGACTGTTTACATTAAATCTTTAGTTAAAAATTAAACTTTTCCCTCAATTTGGTAGAAACTTGACCAACCAAATAGTATTTATCAGTCTTATAGTTATTCATCAATATTCTTCTCTAGGAAGAAATAAATGTCTACTACCATGAAATGTATCTGATCTATAACTCATATACCTAAATACTTCAAACCACCATGATTTTCCCCATTTTTTGACCATGATCCTTTCTTTTCTTTTAGGAAAAAGAAATCTATAGCCAGTAAGTACATTCATATGAAACATTTAGCTAAAAATAATAAACAAAAGTATCCCCTGAATCAATCAAACAATAAAGCAAATTTTCAGCTGTGCCCTAAAATTAATACAGCTTTAACTCAATAACATAGTAGACTGAAGGATCTTTCATGTCTCCAGTGATAACATCGAAGCTTGACAAGGCCTTAAGTCCAAAGAATAATCACATATTCTCTGTACTGTATTTTGTCTAACAATACCATTTACTATAACCTTTAATTAGTCAGATATCTGTTCCTCAAATAACCTATAAATACTGCATTTTACTTAATCATTCATTCAGCTCTGATATTCAAACATTTGTGGTTTATGAAAAATCATGTTTACTGCCTTTGATGGGGGACTAAATGGTAAACAAATTTAGAACTTTGTGTCAGGGTTCAGAACTCCTTTTATTTTCCTCTAATGAAGGAGCTGCATTCTTGCAGGCATCATAGTCATTGAAAAAACATTAGTAGACAGTATCAGAGACTATATTTACTGGTAACGGTAAAACACAGTGCTGCTTCTTTTAAGAACATTGGTTAGAAATACTCTCATTAGAACAGAGTATCTTAAAACATATTAATTGGAGAGACACAGTCTCATTTATCCAAACTTAGAAAGGTATACCTTGTAAATAGATTCTAGTAATGAAAATGTCCATTTTTCTTCCTTAAAAGATTTGAACAACAACTAGTGTGCCAAACATGAATGTGATGTACAGGAACTGTTGTGGAAAACCCAGCTACTCATAGATCAATAACAAAATAAATAAGAAAAGTTCCAAGCTAATAAAATCAGATTGAAATAAATACATCAAAATAAACAAAACTAGAAGGAAGACAAAATGAGATATTTTTCTCCTCACTGGGCTTAATAAAATGTTGTACCATTGTTTAATATAATCTGCATATAAACAGTCAAAGTCACACTTTTCCAAAGTAATTTTTTTTAACGTTCAAGGGTTTGCACAGACATATTTACAAAATCTTTGGCAGAAAGTGCAATGTGAAAATTTTGATCATGTGCAGGAGAAGGAAGGATCCATAGCATTTGGCTATGTGTGCCTTTTGCACAGGACAGAGTAAGCGGGTATGGAAGTTAGTAGTCTGCAGGACTCGGCGTTGAGGAATGTAGTGGTCAACGTCACAGAAGCAAATCGACATGAAGTATGTATCACCGGAATGAAAAAATGGTTAATGTGCCTGGTTTAGTTGTTTTCTTCTCTTATAAAAATAAGTTAATGATAGTGTCAATATCTATTAAATACAAATATTTTACATATAGAATGGTGAAGTAACTCTTGAAAAAAAAACTGAGCTCTGGCCAGGTAGTCTGGCCAGCTCTGGCTTACACCTGTAATCCTAGTACTGTGGGAAGCCAAGGAGGGTGGATTGCTTGTGCGCAGGAATTCTAGAGACCAGCCTGAGGAAGAGCAAGACCCTGCCTCTAAAAATACAGCCAGGCACTGTGGCAAATGCCTGTACTTCCAACTACTTGGGAGGCTGAAGCAAGAGGATCACTTAAGTCTAAGAGTTTGAAGTTTCTGTGAGATATGATGCCACTGCACTCTACCCAGGGTGATAGATTAAGACTCTGTCTCAAAAAAATAAAAAAATAAAAAAAAACCCTGAGCTTTACATGATATGAAATATCAGTGAAGGTGGAGAAATTCTGAAATTCCGTTCAAGGCCTATTTGTTGAAAGTTTAAATACATTCTTTTATGTTTACTTACTTAAAGTTCATAGAGCCATTCTTTGTAAACAAAACAGCATAGCTATTAATAAGGTATATTCAGCTAAACTTTCAGCTTCTGTAGCGGTAAGAGCTTTGATGGTGAATAAAAAGGAAAGTGAAGGCTTCAGCAGACTGTATACACCTCAATGATCTTGAAACTCATTTTCCCAGAGTAGAAGGGTAAGAGGTCACACATACATTCTATTTGATTCTATTTTGACAGGATGAAGTGGATTACCAAAACAACAGTTCATACATATTTAAAGAGGAAAGAAAGCACTCCTTGGGAGCTACAGCTTTAAGTGCTTTGTACACCAGATGTCTGCTTTTTAATGGGTCTTCCTATTTAGGAAATGAAAATGAAATTAGGAGTAGACCACATTTTGCCATAGAACGAATGTGCCTATCAAATGAAACAAATGGACATGTCCACATTCTGTCTCATCATCAGCTTAAAATAAAGTAAAAAAAAAATGTTTAAGTGAAAAACAAATGCTTTAAACATATTAAAGTTTTATAGTAAATGTGTATATATAAAAATATAGTTTTCGAACAGAAGTTGTTTCCAAATGGCATGAAGAAAATTTGAAGAGAACATAAATCAATAAAGATGACATCAAGGAAAAACAGAATCTACTTTGCAAACGAATTCACTCTCACTTGCAAGTTTTTACAGTTTTTTTTTTACATTTAAAAAATAAAACCTGAAAAAATCTTTCATCTCTTTATTACTCAGTGCTTCTCACTTCGAAACCCTCTGTGATGTTAAAAATCTTTTGACAGGTTATTGGTAACATTTAACCCACTGGGCAAACACAGACATCAAATCAGTGATATTCAAGATCATAAGCAGGTATGATTCTCTATACCTAATTCTTCATATTTACAGTGAAATTTAGTGTGTTTCTATAACAACTTTGTATATGACCTATATCTGTATTTTTTTTTTTTTTTTGAGACAAGAGTCTCACTTTGTCACCCTCAGCAGAGTGCTGTGGCATCATAGCTCACAGCAACCTCAAACTTCTGGGCCTAAGCGATTCTCTTGCCTCAGCCTCCTCAGTAGCTGGCACCACAGGCGCCTGCTACAATGCCCAGCTATATTTTTGTTGTACTTGTTATTGTTGTTTGGCAGGCCCAGGCTGGTTTTGAACCCACCAGCTCTGGTGTATGTGTCTAAGGCCCTAGCCTCTGAACTACAGATACAGAGCCACTTGTATTGATATTTTTTTTAAATAAATAAAACTTTCCCATTCCACTTACTGCTTTTGGACAGGATATTAAAGTTCGCATATCACCAGTTCACTGAGATATCAATTTTTTAAACCAATACATGTTTTTCATTTGTTGTACAACAATTGTCTGTCTATCTTTCACTCTGTGAAAAAAAAAGTGACCATGTTTTCTGAACACACATTCTGAACATTTTCTATTGCCATCTATACTTCTGATTAAATATGTTATTGTTTCTACATAAATAAAATACTTTATTTTTAATTGATTCAAATCTAAAACTTTACCATCTTTTGCTAATATTTTTTCAATATTAGAAGTTGAAAATAGATGAAGAAAGTAACAATGGTCACTGTTCCTTAAAAAGCATTGATAAAACATAATTTCTCCTATTACACAGGAAATCCTTTCCTTTGGAAATTCTTATTTTACATATCCTGCCTAAAAGGCCAGGAGTTTACATGTCCCAGCGGATCGGTGCTTGAATGAGCACTCGATCTAGACTGGTCAGTAAGTCCTTTTTCTTTGGGGGACACCATATAGAACGAGTAGTAAGATATATAAGAATATCAGTCTGGGAAGCGATGGGGGATGGGAAAGGAATACTGTTGGGAGGGGGTAGATATGAAAGATACAATAAAAGCCTGGATAGGATCTAAATCCCATTGTTAGGCTCAGCTTAGTTTCTGAGCATTGGATCAGACTTTGTAACAAGTTCTTTTTTATCACTAACTTAACCTGATGCAATTTGTATTTCTGCTATATTTACCAAAAAACTATGAAATAATACTATGTAATCTTATACAACTCATTTTAAAAGAGGGAAAAACACCCCTTTCTACCGTAACACTTCTCTGAGAGATGGGATTTCCTCTTAGGGAGCCATACCTGCGAGGCAGCAGAGCCCAGGGGCTCTCACACAGCTCAGGCAGAGGGAGGGAGCCTTGTCATCACAAACCCGACACCAGAAGGATGAACCACCAGAACCACAGGATGGCCAAGCTGTGTGCCAGTCCTATTTGTGTCTGCAGCTTTTCGTATAATTGACGTTTTCCTTGCCAAAAATACTTAGATCATATAACCCAAGATGCATAGGAAAGCTTTACCATCATAAATACAGAGACCACCAAATTCATACTTAACGCTCAGTGCTAATTTTGACTCCATCATTCAGATTATACTTTCCTGGATCTAGTTCATCTATTTATTTTTGTAATAGGAGATGAGTGATTTCTACTATTACACAACATAGTAATACTTCGGAGGCAAGTTAAACAACAATTAATCTTTTTTTCCAAAAGATGAATGGGTAACTCCACAGTGTAAGACTGAAAGTTCATTAACGTCCAAATGATAAAAGAGATACTAATCTCTCTTCATTAGTCAGGTGAAGCTGGTTACACCTCTCATGAGCGTTTATTCATAACTTAGATGATTTTAAGTATACATCACTGGAAGATTCAATGGTTCAACTGGAAGATTAGGAAAAACGTCCATTTAATCATCTGGACAGAATAAGACCTTTATTTTTTTAAAGAATCATTTATAATTTCTATAAAGAATCTAATTAAACTATAGTAAAATAGACACAATAATATTGCAATATTTTATGGTTATAGGAAAATGACAGAAATGAATATTTTTTAATGTATATAAAGAATTGAGTTAAAATGCTTGATTTTAAATTAAATAATAGCAGTCTTTAATGGTGAAATTTCTACGAAAGTATATCTATGTTTTCATTTGAGACTAAAATATCAGTTTTCTGAATTGAGAGGTTGTTAATTTCTCTGTAAAAAAATGTAACCATGTTTTCTGAACACACATTCTGAACATTTTCTATTGTCATCTCTACTTCTGATTAAATATGTTGTTTCTAGATAAATAAAAGAATTTGTTTTTAATTCATTCAAATCTAAAACTGTACCATCTTTCACAAATATTTTTAATGTTATAAGTTGCAAATTAGGTGAACAAAACAATGGTCACTGTACCTTAAAAGGAATTGACAAAACATAATGCTAAAAATGTTAGAAATCTGAGAACTTCATTCATGAACAGTTAATGAAATACTTTCAATATAATGTGTTCTGTGTTAGATTCTGGGTGTAGAGTGTCAAATAAAAATATACAGTTATCGCTTATAAGTTTATAATACATATAGAAAATCCACATAAGTAATCAATTACAAATGTATTGCTGCAAATTACAAAAGGCTTACAAAGAAAAAAAATAGGGTGGTACGATAACTGGGAGAAATTCTGATGAACTGAAATTTGAGCTGAGTTCTGAAGGAGCAAAATGTAACCTAATCATTTATACCCTCATATTAATCTGAAAAGATTAAAATTTTAAAAAATGAAGTGCAAATTCTTTATTTTAGCTTATACAGCCCCATGTAATATGGGCACGCCTTTCTCTCTGAAATTATTTTTGTTATTTTTTTCTTTATCTACTATGACCAACCATATCAGGTTTCTTTCTCTTCATAAAGAAATAAGAAAATATAATTTTCTTAAATAAAAATTAAATTTTAGATTACATAAGTAATTCAGAGCATAATTGTGTTATAAACCATAGGACCATAAGCTATAGTCCACCTTCAAAAAAAGATGAGATATTCATTTATGGTCAGATGATAATAGTATCTGCATATTAATTTTGTCTAGTCTCATGGGTCCTCAGAAACAAAGTTTTATCAGGTCGCAAGTCAATAAAAACACACTGACAAATCTAACCATCAGCCATCAGCATGCTGTTGGCCACACCAGTTTGAGGAACTATAGTGTGACTTAGATTTAACACTGAGCTGGATCAACCTTAGCAATTGCAAAATTCTCTCCAAATGCCAGGTATTTTATTACCCACAGCAAAATGTAGTTTTAGAGACTAAAAGAGAAATACATTCATAAAATTTAAATTCTTAGCGAGCTTTGAGTTCCAACTGAGGTACCTTTTTAAGAGCTACAAATGAGTAGATCAGTTCATGGGATGAATGAGGACAGTTTCTGATCAGTCTGTGCACACTAGGTAGAGATTTATAAAATGCTTTAGGATCACCAAAGAGACTAGGAATTAAACTCAGCATCACCTGGTTCTAGGGCACACGTCTTACTCTTCATAAGAGAGAGCTCACGATACATTCTTTATCTGAGCCAGTTCCTGCCTGCGGTTACCCACAGACAATTCCCACAATCAGAGTGAATCCATCATAAGCTCCTGTTGTGTATGAAATCAACTCTCAAGAGTAAGAAGAAATCTTTAGTGCCTACACTTTTTAAAAAGCAGCAAGGATCTTAAAATGCCAACTGCATGTAAGGCATATCATTAACAGACTTCACACCAACTAGTTATAGGTTTAAACTCAGAGCCAATAAATCTGCAAAGGCTTCACATTAACCAAGAACACCCTAAAAACTGTTGCATGCTAACCCTCTGACTGTCCTTTTGTGATCACCGGAACTTTACCTCCTCGTCTATTTTTGAGGCCACGAATTATCTCCACTAGACAATGAAAAGGAATTTGAATTGTGTAAAGGCACAACATACAAAAGTGTTAAATAGGAGTCACATTCTTATTTTGTAACCTTTCCTAATGTTGTGACCAAACTCCTCTTCCCACATTTCTAAGCATGTTTTCAACATAAAATTATGGCTGAAGTGAGCCAAAGGGAGAAAAATTAGCAAAAATCATAAGTTAATGATGTATCTTATATATATATATATATATAGAATTTAGATTAAAACTATAATTCTGACTTAGTTCATATAAAAGAGTTAGTTGAAATTGGTTCTTAGTATAAAAAGAATGGCTATCTAAAAGAATTTTTAGCATCACTTTTTGCATCACATAAGGTTTGTACTATTTTAGAATTATTCTAATTAACTAAAATAAATAGAAAAAGTAGTAACATTCTTTTACTTGTAAGTAGTCAAAATCTGAAATAACTCCGATGTTTGCCAACAGATGAAGGAATAACCAAAAAAAAAAAAAAAAAGAAAAAAGAAAAAGAAAAGAAAAAGTAATAACAATCCCATTAAATACTCTCATATCCCCAAACTCTAAATATTAGACCACTGATGAAACAGAATAGAGATGTAGGTAAGTGATAAAACAAAACGGAGGTAGAAATATTCTGTATATGCTTTATAAGTGTAGTCTGTGGTACAAATAAATCAATTAAATTAATGTAATGTCCACATTAAATAGAATAATCTGAGCTATATTCTGTAATTATAGTTTACAGGTACAAAATGTCTGTCATGTAAAGGTTAGATTACCTCAAATCACCAATCCACTGAAGAAAGGAAAAAAAATTAACATCATAAAGCCAGAGATATATTTAATATACATATATTTGATGTGCACCAGCCAGTGAATAGTTTATACCTATGTAACAATTCACATACATTGCAATGCATTCAGAATGTCCATGAAAAAAAGAATTGCTGAATATTTTGTTTTAAGATAGCATTGCTCCCATAATTATTTTCATGCAAAGGGTCAATGCTTGAATTATCTTATTCCAAAGAATTAACAACAAAATTTATATATATATATATTCCACCTATCAATATTCATATTATGAATGGAATCATTTTCCTAAAAAGATATGTTCCATTTCTAAACTCCACTACGTATAAATGTGACCATATTTGGAATAGGATCTTACAGACGTCATAAAGTTAAAATGAGTTCATACCAGAGGAGGGTGACGTTTAATCCAACATGACTGGAATCTTTAGAAGAGGAGGAAAGAGGGACACGCCTGAAGAACAGGGTGAAGAAGCCAGCGGAGTAAGACTGCCGTGGGAGGGCCGGTCTCAGACTGGAGTTCTGCAGCTAAATCAGGGAAGGCCAGAGAGTGGCAGAAACTGGGAGAGACAAGGTGGATCCTCCCCTAAAAGATGCAAAGTGAGGATAGCCCTGAAACCCCTAGATTCCAAATTCTAGTCTCCAAAACTGTAAGGAAATAGATTTTTGTTGTGGGAAGACGTGTATTTTATTGTGAAGCATTATAGTAGCCCCAGAAAATTAACTCACTCTTATTCCCACAAGCCTGATCTTATGTATCTTTCAAATCTGAGAAAAACTTTTCTATGTAATTTATTTCAATGTTTGCCTTCTGGTCAGTTAAAGGGAGGTTGCTATCTTTGAAATATAATCAGGAGTAACTTATCTGCCTGCACATTAAAGAAGTAAAATAATTCCTCTAATAGTATAATTTACTGAGCTTGTTTCAGGCTGCACATTCTTGAACTGCTGGTATGAATCACAAGGCATTTCTGCCTCCTTACCTAAATTCTGATTAATTAGACTGGCCAGCATTGCATATTTCTTCAGGAGAATAAGGTGAGTAATCTTTCTGGACTTTATTTTGGTTTTTTATTGACCCATTTATAAGTAAGGAGAAAAAACTAAATTATAAAAAAATGCCATCAAGTGGCCCATCGGATAGTCCATTAGGAAATGAAAAAATAAAATTGCATATTCTAGCAAAATTATTAATTATCTTCTATGTTCATTATAAAATGAAGGGAGGCATGGAAGTTATAAAAGGTTCAAAATACACATCTAAAGATACTGATTTTTTTAAATTAGAAACTTGATAACAAAAAACAAGGCACTTAAAGCTAGGAAAACGCTATTGTCATAAATGCTTTCTCAAATTCTTTCTTGTATTTGTTGAGGAAGAAATGTTGATCCTTTATGCTATATTATCTTACACCTTATCATTGAAAATTTACTTAATATAAAAATTATTAGAGTTTGGACAATTTAAAGAAGCACATTTCTGCTTTAAAAAAGTGCTGTATTTGTTTGCTTGCCTTGTACGCAGTGTGAAGATCAGGGACTTATCATTGAATGGGTGGGAATCTCGGACAGATAGAGTTTTTGGTCTCACAGCTCCAGCTGCTCCACCAGGATCCCGAGGAATGAACCCAGGTTTGGCTGGGCGCTCTCACTCAAAATAGGCTTCAATGTATCTGACAAAACTAAGGTAGTGAATTGTTCTCATTAATTTTCTATTCTAAAGCTGATTCATCTATTTACATTTTTCTCAGAGGTTGAGTCCAACCCAGATTGTGGGCCATCTTTTATCCTGAGAGGGAGAGTGGCCAAAAAAATAAAATAAAAAAGAGAGAGAGACCTTTTATTTACTTTTTAACAAAAAGGAAAGTTTGCATTATTGTGAAGAGCACAAGCTTAGCTTCAAGGTGTGGCCTTGAAGATACTATTAGTTCATCCCTACTCTGGTTTTCTCATCCATAAAATAGGGATGATTAAAATTCTTATAGAGTTACAGTGAAGACTGGGTTAGAAAATATAGGTAAATTAAGTCCAATAGTGGCAGTCTCAGCCACCACTATCAACACAACCATCAAAGGAGCCTATAAAAAGAGGTCTCAAAGCCTCTTTCAATAAAAACATGAGGCAGTAGAAGAGGAAAAAATGAAATATATATAACAATGAATTGGCACTTGTTTTCTTAAAAAAACAGGCAAGTTTGATTCAGTAACTTTTAAACAGAAAGTATATTCAAACCTTTGAAGCTGACATTTTTAAGGGCATTGTCATGATTGGCTTCCAATGCCTGAGTTACACATCAATCTTACTTACTCTGGTTTTCCCTCCCAAGAAGATGTGAAACCTGATTTACTTTTTCCAATGTAAACATTCTAAGAAAAAAATAGATTCATAACTTAAGATTATTTGCAAACTCTCAAAATGCCATGAACAGTAAGTACCCCACCCCCCCAGAACTGAGAGTGATCAATCACTCCCATGTCAAATTTGCACCAAGCATACTTAATCTTGTTAATCAACACAATCAGAAAAGTGGGTAAGGTGACCTTTTAGCAGAAATATATTCAACAAGTCGTATAAACCTTTCATACATATAGGGCAGCACCATTATGTGCAATGATTTTTTTTTCTTTCAGCACATGCAGAATTTGTCTCACTGATTCTTTCAATATAGTAGGACATTATATTACACTCAACAAGGCCTTGAAATCCTTGTCTTCCTCCAAATCCTAACTGATTTTACAGCCTAACTTGGCCTTCAAAACTCTTTGTTCCCTACTAATCCAGCCACGGTCTGTGATTGGCTAAGAATATTGTCCTACATATTAAAAGGCACCATGGATGAAGATGTCTCTGTGAGGAAGTTCTGGGCCAGAACCCCAGTAGAAGCCACCCTGCTGAGTATTTTCTGTCCCAAAGCCTGTTCCTTAAATTCAGCCATATGATCCTGAGGGGAAAAGTAATTTGATGTCACGGAGCTGCTGCAATTGCCCAGGGAGGTGCTTGCTGGACACTAAATTAATATTTTATGAATGAAAGATGAAAGTAGAAAGAGAGAGAGAGACGAGAAAGAGAGAAAAAAAGCCAAGTTGAAAGGGTAGATAAAGGAGACAAAAAAAGGAAGGAGGGAAGAAGGGAGCGAGGAACTCAAGTAATAAGTTGAGAGCTTTCTTGGATAATGATTCCCTTACTCGTGCTAAGAAAAATCAAGTGGTGTGTGAAGAATAATTTTTAAAATAGTGATGGATTTATATGGACAGGAATAATACCTATATTATAGAACAACCCACATCATTTCCCTAAGTTTCAATGATAGGATGAAAGGCACACACTAACAACATTAGTAGTTATTACTAACTCATCCCTTTTGAAACATCATCAATATGTCTTTATTTATTTTTATTACATCATAGCTGTGTACAATAATGCAATCATGGGGTACAATGTGCTGGTTTTATATACAATTTTCATCAAACTGGTTAATATACCCTTCATGGCATTTTTTAGTTACTGTAGTTCAGACATTTATATTCTACATTTAGTAAGTTTCACCTGTACCTTTCTAAGATGCACCATAGGTGTGGACCCACCAATTACCCTCCTCCACCCATCCTGCCCCTCCCCTGTCTTGCCCTTTTCCCCATATTCTTGTGCTGTGATTGAGTTATAGCTTTCATATGAGAGCTATAAATTAGTTACATAGTAGGGCTGAGTACATTGGATACTTTTCTTGAGATACATTGTGCTACGAAGAATATGTTCCAGTTCCATCCATGTAAACATGAAAGAGGTAAAGTCTCCATCTTTCTAGAAGGCTGCATAATATTCCATGGTGTACATGTACCACAATTTATTATTATTTGTGGGTCAATGGGCACTTGGGCTTTTTCCATGACTTAGCAATTATGAATTTTGCTGAAACAAACATTCTGATACAAATATCTTTGTTATAATGTTATTTTTGGTCTTCTGGGTATATACCTAGTAGAAGAATTGTAGGATCAAATGGCAGTTCCATTTTTAGATCTCTAAGTATTCTCCAAACATCTTTCCAAAAGATGTTTGCATTCCCATCAGCAATGTACAAGTGTTATTAGTTTGCATTCCCATCAGCAATGTACAAGTGTTCCCTTTTCTCTACATCCACTCCAACATCTCTGGTTTTAAGGCTGGTTCAATATACCTAAATCTATTTATTTATTTTTTTGAGCTAGAGTCTCATTATCTTGTCCTTGGTTCAGTGCTGTTGCGTCACAGCTCACAGCAACCTCCAACTCTTGGGCTTAAGCGATTCTCTTGCCTCAGCCTCCCAAGTAGCTGGGACTACAGGTGCCTGTCACAAAGCCTAGCTGTTTTTAGGTTGTAGTTGACATTGTTGTTTGGCAGGTCCAGGCTGCGTTTGAACCCGCCAGCTCTGGTGAATGTGGCTGGCGCCCTGGCCGCTGAGCTACAGGTGCCAAGCCGACCAATATGTCTTTCTTTAAACCAGTTAGTACTTAGTTATTACTCTAGAAGATAAATGTAATCAGGTAGAGAAAATTAGAATAAAGCCACTTGAAGTAGAAGTGTGGTTTACTGCAGAAAATGTGTCAACAGCATTTTGTACCATATGGTCAAAACTCTGACAAAAGCCGAGTGACCAGTAATTTCACAGTTGGCTGACTTCCTCTTGATCTTTGATATTATTCTTTCTCTTTGATCTCTAAAATGTGCACACCTATCTGGGCAATAATTAAAGTCACTGCTTTAATTGAAAATGTGGATTAAGTGAAAATCACACATACTCTTCAATTAGCTCTGAACAACTCGTATATGTAACTTATTTTATCCTAAGAATCTATAAGTAGATACACAATTTTGAAGTTCTTGAAATCCAATAGGCCATCAACACTTTGTTTTGCCCTTGAAAATCAAGATAGGATCTAAAGATTAACAACATTTAGGAAGTTGGATGTTGGCCGTTAAATCTTAATGTTTCTTACTGTAGACTTTAGTATACAATCCAGTTTTTTTAATAGGAATAACATTAGTGACCTTAAATAAAAGATCCAGCAATTTTGTAAACTTTAGGCAACAAACGCATTGAGTGTGCATGAGATCAGGCCAGTAAGGACATGGTAAGATAGAAGGAAACAAATATTCTGTTCTTATACCATGCACAGATAAAAAGAGTACAACCAAAATACTTTTCAAGTGTGAGAAAATTTAGATTATAAACTGAGTTGTAAAAAAATATTAGTTTTTACAATACTTTTGTCCTGTTCATCACTCTATTCAAAGTTCAGAGGGCTTACTATTAAATCAATTAAAAGGCACAATGAGTAAGCCAATAAATATGTCTCAAGAAAAATTAAATTGTAATTGTCATGACATATTCAAGTTCCAGCTTAAGCATGGGTGACTGCAACCATGCTGCTTTTTATAAAAATTTGCTGTTTTTTTATGGAAATTTTCCCTTATATTATTCTATAACATTTATAAAACTCCTTAGTGGTGAGATGGTCAGAGCTCACTGAATAAAGGGAGAGAATTAAGTTGTAGAAGGAGTACATAGTCCAGAAAGATCTGGACTCAATTTCAAGTTATTCTGATTTATGACCAGTGTGACCTTGACTGACTTATCTGAAATATCTATAGCTTTGTTTGTCTATACTATGCATAATGAGGATGATACTATCTTACCCTATGAAGTTGTCATAATAATAATTACATACATACTCATCCTTACATACCTTTCCCAGATAGAAATCAACAAAGAAACATTGGACTTAATCTGTGCTATAGACCAAATGGACCTAACAAGAGTTTTAGAATGTTTCACCCAACAGGTGCAGAATACACTTCTCTCTGATTAGCAAATGGATCATGCTCAAGAATAAACCATATACTATGCCACAAAAGAAGTCTCAAAAAAATTAAAACAATTGAAATTATATCAAGTGCTTTCTCTGATAACAATGGAATAAAACTAGAAATCATTAACAAGAGAAATGTAGAAAACTATACAAATCCATGGAAATTAAACAATATGTTACTAAATGACTAGGGACTCAATGAAGAAATATAGAAGGACACTTAAAAATTTCTCAAAATAAATTAAAATTAAAACACAATATATCAAAACCTGCGGTATGCAGAAAAAGCATACCAAATGATGCATCTTACAAATGAGGCAATAAAAGCATGTCAAACCCCAAATGCTGGATCCAACCCAAAATTTGAAGAAATAATAAATATAACAGCATAAAATAAAAAATTGAAATAAAAACTACAAAAAGTTATTTGTTTGAAAAGATATACAAAATGACACATTTTTATCCAGACTAACTAAAAAAGAAGATACAAACAAAATCAGAGATGAAAAAGGAGATATTACAACTGATACTGTAGAAATTTAAAGGATCATTAAAGACTACTATGAGCAACTACATTCCAATAAACTAGAAAACATAGAAGAACAGGATAAATTCCTAGACAAATATAACCTACCCTGATTCAACCATGAAGACATTAATACTGTGAATAAATTGAATGAACCAAGAATAAGAAACAAGACAGAAGCAATAACAAAAAGCATCCCATCAAAGGAAAGTCCAGGAGCTCATGGCTTCCCTGTTGAATTCTACCAAGCATTCAAACAAAAACTAATATCATTGCTACTTAAACTATTCCAAAAAAAAAATCAAGGAGGAGAGAATATTCTTAAATTTCATTCAATGAGGTTTGTGTCACCCTGATACCAAAACAAGACAAAGTCATAACAAAGAAATAAAACTCAAAGCCAATATCTCTGATGACCAGAGATACAGAAACCCTCAAAAACATACTATCAAACATAATTCAACAATGCATTAAAGAGTATTCATCATGATCAACTGGGATTCATCCCAGGGACACAAAGAAGGTTCAAGATGCTGCATAGACCAATGTGATACATCATATCCAAAGACCAAAGGACAAAAACATTATGATCATTTCAACTAATGCTGAAAAAACATTCATCAAATTTGAACATACTTTATCATAAAAACTCTCAAAATACTAGCTATTTAAGAAACACAATAAAATCCGTATATGAAAAACCACCAGCTATTTCATACTAAATGGGGAAAATTGAAAGCCTTTCTTCCGAGATCTAGAATGAGACGAGAATGCCTACTTTCACCACTGTTATTCTATAGTACTAGAAGCTCTAGCTTGAACAAGCAGAAAAGAGGAAAAAATAAAGGGCATTCAAATTTTAAAGAAAGAAGTCAACTTATCCTTGTTTGGAGATATTATGATCTGATATCCAGAACCAACTGAAAATATCTATTAAAAAGAAACTCTTAGAACTGAAGAACAAATTCAGTGAAATTACAGGATACAAAATCAGTACTCAAAAATCAGCAGCATTTCTTTATGTCAATCGTAAACAAACTGAAAAAGAAATCAAGAAAGTAATTCCTTTACAATAGCTGCAAATAAAATACCTAGTTACAAATTAACCAAATAACTGAAAGAGCTCTACAATGGAAACTATAGAACATTGATGAAAGAAATTGAGAATAACACAAAAAATGGGAAGATATCTCATGTTCATCCATTAGAAGAAATTGATAATAACACAAAAAATGGGAAGCTATCTCATGCTCATCCATTAGAAGAATTAGAAGAAACATTTATACTACCTAGAGCAATGTACAGATTCAATGCAATCTCCATTATAATACTGATAAAATTCTTCACAAAAATAGTAAAAATAATTCGAAAATTTATATAGAGCCACAAAAGACCCAGAAAAGCCAAAAGAACAAAACTGGAGGGATCACATTATGTGACTTCAAATTATATTATAGTAGTAATCAAACAGCATGACATTACAAAAAATAGATCAGTGGTACATATTAAAGGACCCAGAAAAACTTGACAAAGTTGCCAAAAACAATGAGAAAAAGACAGTCTCTTCAATAAATTGTTCTGAGAAAACTGAATATCTATATGTAAAATAATGAAACTAGACCCTTATCCCTCACCATATATAAAAATCAAATCAAAATGGATTAAAAATTTAAATCTAAGATCTGAAACTTTGAAACTACTATAGTACTCAGGAAACAAGTTAGGATATTGGTCTGGGCAAGGACTTCTTGAGTAATACCCCCAAAGCACAGGCAACCAACATAAAATTGGATAAGTGAGATCTCATAAAGCTATAAAGCTTCTAGGCAGTAAAGGAAACAACCAACAAAGGGGAGAAGAAACACATAGAATAGGAGAAAATATTTGCAAACTACACTTATAACAAGGGATTAAAAACTAGAATATGTAAGAAGTTCTAACAACTTAATAGGAAAAAATCAAATAATCCAACGAAAACTGGGCAAAGGATCTGAATAGACATTTCTCAAAAGATGATGTATGGATGGCCAACCAGTATATCAAAAAACGCTCAACATCCTCAGTCCTCAGAGAAATGCAAATCAAAACTAGAATGAGGTATCATCTCACTCCATTTAAAATGGCTTTTATCAAAAAGAAAAGTGGTAAAAAATGCCAGTGAGGATACGGAGAAAGAGGGACTCTTGTACACTGTTGGTAGGAATATAAATTAGTAAAACCATTCTGGTGAACAATATGAAAATTCCTCAATAAAATAAAAATAGAAGTACCTTATGGGCCGACACTTGTTTTGCTGTGTACATATCTAATGGAGTATTACATATATATAAACTATAGACATATACAATAGAATATTATGATGGAATATACACATAGATATACACACAGAAAATGAAATAGTGCCATTTGCAATAACAAGGATGGAACTGGATAATATTATGCTAAATGAAATAAGCCAACCACGAAAAACAAAGTCTGCATATTCTAACTCATCTGTGATAGCTAAATATTAAAAATAATTGATGCCATGGAGACAGAGAGTAGAACGATGGCTACCAGAGTCTGGAGGGAGTAGCAGGAAGAAGGGTGTAAGGGGGGGCAATAATGAGTGCAAAAATATAGTTAGAAAGAATAATATTTGATTGCATAACAAAGTGACTATACAAACAATAATTTAGGGTATACATTAAGTTGACTAACCGTGTAGAATATGAATGTTCCTAACACAAATAAATGTTAATGCCTGAGGTGAGGGATACTTCAGTTACCCTGATTGAATTCACATTACATATCTGTATCAAAACATCAGTGTGCCCTCTAAATATAAGCAACTATCACATACCCTTAATAACTAAAAATAAATAAATAAAAATAATAATTACGTAAGTAATATAGCTCACCTAATAAGTAATTTAAAATTAGGTAATAATTATGTGTACTCATAGGTTCTTGATAAATGATAACTAGAAAAAAATATGAGCAATGAGAAGGTTAGAATATTTAATTGCATTCTCATTAACTAGAGCCATTTTAGTACAAGAGAGTCTTACACTCTGTACAATTACTGATTGCCTGGAATCTATAACTGTGTTGGGTAAAAGCATATCCTGCCTGTGGTTTCTGGGGTATTCCTTGTTTGCCCTTTGGTATATTATTCAGAAACAATAGGCTTAACCACATATGCCACCCAGTCACTGGTACTGATACCATACCCTGGTATTGTATCTACCATGCCATACACTTTTGTAGAGAATAAAATGGCTTTCTGGTGCTTCTCCTTCTAAGAACACACTGGTTGTGAGTGTTCTCTTTTCCATTGTCCAAGGTGAAGTGATATCTGAAAAGGACCCCCTTAGCTCTTCTGATAAAGCCTGAGATTTAGAGACACATCTCGTTAGCATGTAGACTAGGAGCATCATCTTCACTCAAGACAAACAGACCTATTAATGGGACCATCAACTTGCCCATAGTATAATACCAATACTGTTTTTGAAAAACTTTTATATGACTGATGATGGGGGTAATGCTGACTTAATTTTTCAAAGTTTTATGTTGCCTCCATTGAGGTGTTCTTTGTGGCTATAAAATTAGTCTAATGATGACAGCTATGAATGGTAACCATGTCTAAAGTCTTTGAAACATTTCCCATTTACAAATTAGATGGTACACACACACAAAATTACGAACATATACAGTAGAACCTCTGTAAGTTGATCACCCAAGGGATTGTAACACACTGCTTAACATATGGAGGTGGTCAACATAAGGAGTTAGGCCTATAGTGCTGACATGTACATGTGTCACGTGTCCAGTCTGTGAAAATTAGGTTAATGTAAGGAGATATTCAAGGTAGGGAGGTGGTCAATTATGGAAGTTCTACTGTATTCCATTTTAAAAATCATAACAATATTGTTCAAACAAAAGCTACCCATAATACCTTCTAAATGCAATCCCTTTTCAAAACATTAATGAGTTTGTTTCTAAACATTTTTCCAAATACTTACATATCTAAAAATGTAGACTCTTTATATTTATATAAATGAAATCATACATTGTTCCACCTACATCTTGCATTCAATGGTATCTAATGAGAATATTTCCATGTCAGTTCATAAATGTCTAAAAGTACACCATTTATATGAAATGTAAAGATTGACTAAGTCCATCAGAAGAAAAGCTTATGTCATTGACTGTCTACTATGAATGGATGAATCATCCCAGGAGCAAGAGTTCAAACATTTGGTTAAGGAATAACTGACTTTTTAATCTGTAATGAGAGCAGCTATTTAGCTTTTGTGGCTGCTCCCTGGCCACCACCATTAGAGACAAGTGACAGAATGTGCTTATTTATGCAGTCTGCAAGGTCGTTTGACATCTCTGGTTCCCCAACTAGTGATCAACCACCTTCTCTACCCAGGTTTGCGAGTTAGGCAGTGATAATTCAAGCTTTCTTATATTAAAAATGCCAATGCATAACTAAATAAGAGGGAAAACAACTGCAAAAAAAGAGTCAAGTGGCGACTGCCAAAAGGAGATGAAAATCCTAGAAAGAATCTTATAAGAAATTATAAATACCTTTTAACAGCGGAGCTAACAAGTCATTTTATCGGCTACTGAATGTTATCCTTCTGGGAATCATTACTATTGATTATAATGCCATTTGTATGTTATCACACTGCATTGTAATTATTTGTCATCTGTCTTGCTTGAGTCTGGGTTCTTTGAGGGTAGGGACCATTGAATGCCAACCTCTCAAACATAGAGCATATTTTTACAAAATACTTGTTAAAAATGAAATGCTTTTCTAAGAATTATTTTGGGGCATGAACAAAAGCAGCCATATGCAACCTGAACACCTAATCTTCGTCTTCAAGTGTCCCACAGTTGTATAGGTCACAACAACCTTCTGCCCTCCCTTTGGGTAACTGGTGTTTATTCACTTTTCTAGCCACAAGGTCTTCTTTCAGTCCCTTAAATAGGCCAGCTGCTTTTCATCTCCGGAAGTGGTTCACAGTCTCTAAAATCTTCTTCCTCTGGGTCTTTATGAGACAGATTCTCTCTCACCCTCAAATTTCAACTTAAACATTTCTCCCCCAGGGCTGACCACCCTGACCAGGCCTCTCTGCTTTTCTTCTCTACCACTCATTGCTTTAATGCATAATGAAGACATATTATTTCTAAATAAATAATGTAAATAGGAGATCATAAAAATTTCTTTTATGCTTATGGGTTATCGGAATTCAAAACCTCATGTTTTGTACTATTGATTCAGTTGTTTATTACTTTACTCATTCAACCAAATGTTTATTACGCACTTGCTCCTACGTGTCAGGCACTGTAGTGGGTGTCAAGGATACCAATTGTGAACAGGACAAACCCCTGACCTCTGTAATGTATGTGTATTATAGTTGGGGAGCAGGAAGATTAACAGATGGATTTAGTTCTAGATCCCTTCCTCTATCTCCAAAGACAATTCTCTGACGTGTCTCCTATACGGCGTGTCTCCCGGTTCTCCACTCTTAAGGACTCATGTGGCTAGACTGACGCCGTCAAGGTTATCTGCAATAATTTCCCCATCTCACAGTCCAAACTTGATTGTATCTGTGAAAACCCTTTTGATTTGTAAAATCACAATTCACTGTTGCTGGGGCTTAGAAAGTAGACATCTTTACAGACCTTTATGCTGGATTAATTTCTTCCCCTCTTTCTTTGCATTGGATGTTTGAATATTTGACTCAGTCTCACGCCGTTTCTCAGGACATAGACATAAAGTTCGGCTGTGTTCAGTTCAATTCTCCTTTTTCCAGCCATTTTCTGACTAACCTCCCCTTGACTTCCCTGGAGCCAGCGGGCTATAAAAAGACTCCACAAGCAAAACCTGGTTTTTGTAGAAAATAATTATTTGACTAGTCTCTTCTCCTACTTGATGCTTCATAACCAGTTGCTTTTAGCACTGTGTCACACAGACCCAGTACGAGACTATGACTATTCATAGCAAAGCTGATAAAGCCAGGTTGGCTGTTGCTCCTCAGTGAATCTTTCTATGTAAGTTCAGCTAATGCTAGAAGCAGTTGACATCAACAGATATAGTCCTCATCAAAACCTGAAGACCTGACAGGTGGGAAATTTCAGCTTTGGAACTTAGAGGAAATGAGATTTCAAAACGAGATTGATGATTTTCTTTCGGAGAAATCATGAGGAAGCCTTCTTGTCCAGCAAAAATGTTTCTTTCATGATACCATAAATACTTTAGGAGACAGCCAATGGTTTCATGTGTGAGAACCCTCGAACTGATTGAAGAATTAAAGAGTCTGCATTCATCATTTTACTTGATCTTTTTTCTCTCCTTCTTCCCTCTCCCTAGCCTTGTTTGTCCAAAGGAATTTCATTAGGTCTCCTTTTTTCTTTTTTAATGAAGTCAAATCTTTCTAAAATTTTTACTTTTCTTTTTGATTTGATTATATACAGTTATTAGGCTCAGTATGTAAGTGAAATTTTCTAATGATTACGTCTGATCAATTAAGTTCATTTTCTGGTTGTTCCTAAGGTTGTGTAATTCGATGGAAGCAGAAAATTAAGAACTTGTTTTGTGTGTTTGCCTAAGGCAAACAAGTTTGCTGAGCTAGCGCCTTTTGAATCTCTAGGTATGACTTACTAAGAGCCATTTTACCAACACAAATTATAATAATAAAGATTTACCTAAACTGAATGTATGCACATTGTTATGAAAAATAAAATGTCAGTGTATGATATGCACGTAAACCCCTGAATGCCACAATATATTCAAGTATACTCTGACAAAGTACACACTAATTTATTACTGCTAGTAATTAATTTACTTTTTTATTAAAAAACTATAAAAGAGCAAAATTTAATTGTTCATTAAATTCTCCCAGTGGGGAAAAAAAATGCCCTCCTTCCTACTGAATTTGCAAAATCCCTAAAATACATATTAATCTTACTTCTTAAACCATCTATTGTAAACTTATAAAAACATAAAAATTATTCAGCAATCCCAAAGTGATTTTGGGATTTTGTAACAGAATTCCAGATAAAAGCATGATAGCTTCCAACTACATTTGTAAGGAAATACTCGAGTACTGTCGTCTTGGACTAATCACCACAAGACGCATACATTTGTATTACAATGTGTAATAGCGGAGCGACACAACAGGCTTCCAAATGGGTTTCCCACATTCCTATACAAAAGGAGTGGAGCTCTGCACTACCCGTGGTGGCTTCCCTGTTAGCTGTCTACTGCTGCTCTCCCAGCAAGTTGCCAGGGAAGGCTCTAAATATATTTGATTAGTTTCAAACCTTCATTTTTAGCGAGTCATCACCCTCCTAACAGCAGATGATGCCCCCTAGTCCGAATCAATGTGAGTGGCCCTGGTTACAATGGCCTGGATTAATGATGAAAAATGTGTCGTCAGTCTAGAGGTCCTTGGACATTTATCACCCAATAAGTTTGCCAATTGGTGGGCTGCCCCTGGCTCATCAGCACAATACTTTCCCAGCTTTAAAGAGATAGGATTCTTTTCAGATTCGTATAATGAGGCTTGGTAGGTGGGGAGAAGGACCCAGAAGACAGTTAACTTGACAGATTAGTTTCTATACATTTCAGCACTTGTATAACAAGTGTGTTTCTTTTTGTGATACGATTTTGCAAGGCAAGCACACACAATTATAATAAGCTATACCCGAAAGTCTTAAATTGTTTATATTTGATTCTAAAAGTTCCTTATAAAATAAGCCTAGAATACTTCATTTGTACAGATATGACAGATTGAAAACATTTGTTGTGAACTGTGTTTCCAGGAACTTTAAATTCCCAGTTGTTAAAATGAAGTAGATATAATCTGTACAGATTATAATCAATCTGTCATATCTGTACAAATGAAGTATTCTAGGCTTATTTTATAAGGAACTTTTAGAACCAGTGCATCTTACAAGGGTACAAGTGAAAATTACTAAATGTAGAATATAAATGTCTTCATATAGTGATTAAAAGGCCATGAAGGCTATGTTAAATAGTTGAATGGAAATATTTCAGATTGTATATAAACTCAGCACATTGTGCCCCATGATTGCACCAATGTACACAATTATGATTTAATAAAAATTAAAAAAAAAAGAAAAGGTAACTAAAGGCTTTTTGCTCCAGCAACTCCATTTATGTTACCATCTCTTGCTTTTGCTTTATAAACCTGAAAATTATACTTTTGTTCTATACATACCTTATTATGACTCAAACCAAACTATCTCTAAAAATTGCCTTCATTATGTTCTGCTGTATAAGAAAGAAGTGAAAACTGAGTTGAGGACTAATCACAAATATGTTTACATCGAAGGTGATCAATGTGAAAGAGAATGCAATTTGGGGGGAATGACACTCTATCTAAATAAAACAGAAAAGCCAATAGTTCTTAAGTTTACATATTTTTAAATTTTCGCTATTCTTTGCATATGAACAGTTATGTCCTATGTTGAAAATAAGATTTGTTCAATAGCTGATACTGAAGGTGGAGGAATGGTTACAAGAAGGAGTCATCACCAGATGGACAAATTGACAAATGTTCCCTGAGATCTCATTTATTTTTAGTATTTTATGAGGAACAATGACGGTGAGTTCAAGGTAGGATATCACCTTTGGAAGGAAAGGAGTAAAATTATTGAGAACCATCCCAAGTTTCTTATATGGATTTTTGATCAGAAAATATTTACTTATATCATGCCCTCGGAATAGGTTTCAGTGTCAGGTATGTAAAAGTAGGCTGGATATTTTGTCTACTGAAATTCACTCACTTTCAGCCCTAATGCACTAATAGTCCTGGGGCATACCAGAGATCACAAGCAATGCTAATTTCTCCTGGAATAAAACTAGCCTTGTTAAAATTGGCCAGTACATTTGTTTGATCTTTTCCCTTAACAGTGAATCTCTTTCTCACAGTGGCCAGTGTTAGCACTTACTCTTCATTACTACAAATGAGAACTTTTCAAAAGCAGATCCAAGTCATTGTGATGGACTTGTAACTATGGGGCTAAGTTTGTCTTCGATTTATCAAATTGTCAGCTGGACAGCACCATACCACAGAGCCCCAAATGTCCACATGCTATCACATGCCTTTCAATTTATTTCCTGCATTAAAAGAAAAAGAATAAAATAATAACAGTATGAATGAGAAAAAGAAGAAGAGAATGAGCAGAAAGAAGAAACAAAAGCGGGAGATGATGAAATGACAGCTCTGTCAAGTTATAATTTTACCCTATTATCAATCTTTTCACACAAACTCCCCTGGAAGTATAACTTTAAATGCAAATGTTAAACATTGAAACCCTTTGTTAAACACGAACATTACATAACAATGATGAGAGAATTAAAATAAGATGTCTCATAATTGCAATTTTGCTATACTAACGAAAGGAGTTACTTAGAAACTTATAGCTTCACTTCCAAGGGACATCTTTATGTACACACATACCAAATTTTCACTGCATGACACCCCTATAAAAATAAATTCTAGAAAAAATAAGTTTAACATGTGCAGTAATTTTTTTTCTATTATACAATTCCTCAAACGTAAGTGGTACCTTTAAAAGATAAAAAATAGAAAGGGAATATTGATCCTATTGTGGTCCAGAAAATGACAGGTCTAGGCAAACAGAGGTTTGACTGTGGAGCGTAGATAACATGTTCTTGGGCTCAGAGCTCCCAGATGAGTCCACGTTTCCAAACTCCACTGACAAGACATCTACAAATACAACACAGAGATGACCAGCAAAATGACAACTATTTCATTAAGGAGAAGCTGGGCAATCAAACAGCATCCTGCAACTAAAAATTTTTATAAACTTCTGAAGGGCCAGCCTCAGAGTATTTTCTGATGTGATTGCAAAGAAAGATTTATTTTAAAATAAGAGTATAGAAAATATTATTCCAAAGGGGTTTTGTAGGAATCACTATTCACAGAGACTTTCCTCATTTACTGTCCATGTGAGTGGCATCGTAGAACGGAAATCATTGATGAATTTCAAAATTAAATAGCATGAAGCTGAAATCCATCATGCAGTCATTGTTAAAAAATAATTGTTTATGATTTTTATTTGACAGGTAGACTATGCTCTGTGGATTGGAAATTTGGTCCCCAGTGTGGTGGTGCTGGGAGGTGGGACCTTTAAGATGTGATTAGGTTATTTAGAAGGATCAATTATGCCTGTCAGATGAACGTTCATTCTCACGGTAGTGAGTGAGTTCTTTCTCTCTGGGGACTGGATCAGTTACTGCAAGGACACATTGTGACAAAGTGAGGCAGCCTGTCCCTTGTTCTTTGTCCCTTTCACACTTACTCTACTCTGATTCTGCTTCTTTGCCATGTTATGACAGCACCAGGCCCTTACCAAAAGCTGGCCAGTTTCAGTTGTCCAATCTTAGACTTCTCAGTCATTCGTACTCATTTAAACTCAAATTAAACCTCATTTTTTAATGTATTTCCTTGTATCAGGTATTCTGCTATTGCAGTAGAAAACAGACGAAGACACTATGCCAAGAAAATCCAAACCAAAAAGTCACTAATTCACGTTGTCAATTTACCACATCCATTGCCATAAAAATAGGCAAATATCTTGGAAGTGGGACTCACCTGCCTTTTCCTATGACCTTGAGTGTGAGAAAAGAGAAAAAGCAAGAATTAGATTTCTTTGATTTTGCCTGCTGCTGCTTTTCTGTTAAATCAGAAATAATATGTGGAATGAATAAAAAAGAATGCAAAAGGAGATTAACTCAGTGATATTGAAGAGATTCTAAAAAGAGAGAGAAATGTAATATGATGTGGAACTCTATGTAAAGCAAAAGCTGCAGAACAATGTGTTCTGTAAAAAATTTTATAACCAAATCATACAAGAAGAAATTGAAAACTTAAAAAGAACAACTACTTTAAAAATATTAGAAAGATAGATCATTAAGTAGTTACCATTTGTGAAAGCAAACTATGACTAGATGGTTTTACAGATAAGTTCTGGGAAACATTTATGGCTTCAATTCTAGACTGCAGAAGAAAATTTCCTGAATTTATTTTCTGACAACTGCATAAGTTGGAAAATATCAAGTAAAAATCTATGAATCAATTTCATTTTTGAATAAACGAAAAGTAGAAATGAAAATAGTAAAAGTAGAATAGAACAATAGAAGAAAAGAATAACTTTACAAACATATAAGGTAAAGTCTAGTGAGGGAAGGTTGGATTAATATCAGAACATTTATTAACCTAACTTAATACTGCCAAACTTTTATTAATGTGTTATTATACTAACATATGTTCAAAGTCATGTAATAAAATACATTAGGCATTCTTAGGCTAATTTCTTTAAGAAACTAATGAAATATGTTAGTGATCATTTGCTAAGAACCAATAGCAATAATACAATAAATGTCAAGTATTAATAATATTAAAGTCTTAAACTCCCTAAAAAGAAAAGCCCTGGACCAGATGGTTTCACGTCAGAATTCTACCAAACCTTTAAAGATGAACTAGTACCTATATTATTAAACCTCTTCCAAAATATCGAAAAAGATGGAATACTACCCAACACATTCTATGAAGCAGACATCACCTTGATCCCCAAACCAGGAAAAGACCCAACAAGGAAAGAAAATTACAGACCAATATCACTAATGAATATTGATGCAAAAATATTTAATAAGATCCTAGCAAACAGAATTCAGCAATTCATCAAGCAAATTATACACCATGACCAAGTAGGCTTTATCCCAGGGTCTCAAGCCTGGTTCAACATACGTAAATCAATCAATGTAATCCAGCACATAAATAAATTTAAAAAATAAAGACCACATAATTCTCTCAATTGATGCAGAAAAAACCTTTGACAATATCCAGCATCCCTTCATAATCAGAACACTAAAGAAAATGGGAATAGAGGGGACATTTCTTAAATTGATAGGGGCCATCTACAGCAAACCCACAGCCAATATTATATTGAATGGAGTTAAATTGAAATCATTCCCACTTAAATCAGGAACCAGGCAAGGCAGCCCATTGTCTCCATTGCTCTTTAACATTGTAATGGAAGTTTTAGCCACTGCAATCAGGGAAGAAAAAGCAATAATGGGCATCCACATAAGATCAGAAGAGGTCAAACTTTCACTCTTTGCAGACGATATGATTGTATATCTGGAAAACACGAGGGTTTCTACTGTGAAGCTCTTAGAAGTGATCAAGGAATACAGCAAGGTATCAGGCTACAAAATCAACACTCATAAATCAGTAGCCTTTATATACACTAAT
>CAUYRH010101316.1:0-17740 GCA_963574655.1 Perodicticus potto | reverse complement strand
AACATTCAGTGGGGAAAAGACTCCCTATTTAACAAATGGTGCTGGGTGAACTGGCTGGCGACCTGCAGAAGACTGAAACTGGACCCTCACCTTTCACCATTAACTAAGATAGACTCTCACTGGATTAAAGATTTAAACTTAGGACATGGTGGTCCATTTTTGATTTTCAGTGTGGAGAATAGGTCTTAGTATTTCCTGTAGATCTTATCATGTTGTGGCAAACTACCTTAATGTTTGCATATCAATAAAAGATTTGATTTCTCCATCAATTTTAAAGCTTAGCTTAGTAGGATATAGAATTCTGGGTTGAAAGTCATTTTGTTGAAAAAGATTAAAGGTAGATGTCCATCCTGTTCTGGCTTGAAAAGTTTCATTTGAGAAGTCCACGGTCAACCTGGTGGATTTTCCCCTGTCAATCAATTGGTTCTTATACCTGGCTGCTTGAAGAATCTTTTCTTTTGTCTTAACTTTGGATAGATTCATGAAAATGTGTCTTGGAGAATCTCTGTTTGAGTTTACATGAGCTGGGGTTAGGTATCCTTCTGAAGGAGTGTTTCAGAGCCTTTGGTGATACTTGAAAATTTTTCATTTACAATATCTTCTAGTAGGGCTTCCATTCCTCTGGGGCATTCTTCTTCCCCTTCTGAGATATCTTATAGTTCACATGTTTTTACACTTCATGAAGTCCCATAATTCTCTCATTGAATGTTATGCTTTCCTCTCTCTTTTTTTTTCTGTCTCTTTAACTGCCTGTGTTAGCTCAAGATATTTATCCTCTATCTCTGAGATTCTTTCTTCTGCATGTTATAATGTGTTTTTGATACTTTCTACTGCATCTTTAAGTTCCCTAATTGATTACTTCAATTCCTTAAACTCCACTATATCCTTTCTATGTTCTTAATATTTTTCATCTCTTATTTTATAATGTTTATGTATATCCCTTTAGTCAGTTTTCACTTTATCAGGTATTACTTTTGCCATCCATATTTTAAATACCCTTCCTGCCACTTCTAACATTTATTTATAGGTGGAATCCTCTACAGTAGCTACATCACAGTCCCTTGGGGGGTGGGGTGTTGCTCTGTGGTAATTTTTCATGTTTCTGTGATTTTTCTCTTGTTTCTTCTCCATAAGGGTTTTCTTTTTGTCTGCTTCCTTGCCCTAATTTTCCCTTTCACTTCCTTCTCCTCTTTATGTTGCCATGCCTCTGACTTAAGATGTTTAAGTGTACTTCTCATGTAAGCCTAAAAATTGACTAGACTGAAGACCAAGAACAAATAAAATATAAAAAAAGAGAAAAGAGGAAGGAAATGGGGGAGTAAAAGGGAATATTAACAAAAGGAAGAGAGGAACAGAAAGAGAGAGACAGGAGTAACAGTGGTGTTCAGTAGTGTACTTTGACCCACATCCACAAATCCCAACCTCTGGGGGGCTGGGTTTGGTGGCTCCTTCTAGGTCAGTAGCTCTTTGCCAGCTCAATAAGACACAAGACTCCATCTCCACCAAATAGAGTAGCAAAACAAAAATACTATAAATCAACCCCCCCAAAAACAAATAAAAAACCTTAAGGAATAAAATTGTGAGAAAAAAGAATAATAGGGGCAGAAAAACTAGCAAAAATGAAGCCCTTATTATTAAAGTAGGAAACAATGAAAAATTATAATTACATGATAAAAAAGAAGAATTAAAAAAAGAAAAAGAAAAATATAGGGGGAAAAAGTGAAAAAATTTTATATTTGAACAAATGGAAGATGGCTGACTAGAAGCATCACATGACAGACACTACTGACCAGAGGGAGAATAACTGGACAGAAATAGACACTACGAAGCCAAAGGTGAGAAGTAGAACCAAGAAAGAGGCTCAGCAAACTGTGGCTCCAAGGAAGAGCATTAAAGAAAACAAATTGCAAAACCTATCACCTAGAGGAAGGGAGACCCCTCCCCCAAGTGGGAGGCTCACCATGGGCTCTCTGAAAGCGAGCAGGGGACAAAAGGCCTCTCATTTTACCTCACTGGAGAGAACCTCAGGTCTCCTTCTCCAGGGAGATCCCACATGTGAACCTAGAAACCACCTCACCTGGCACAAACTTTAACCAATATTTTCCCCACAGTTATTAACTTTCCTCCCTCACATGGCAGTCTGAAGTTCTGCCCCCTGCAGAGCCCAGAGTGTTTGGTCTTTTGCTGACAGATCTGGGCATAGTGTAGACTGCTGATCATTAGTACAGAATCAGTGACTTATGCAGAAGAAAGAGGGCACAGAAAGAAACGGAAGAAAGGGACACATGTTGGGAGGAAGAGCAGTCCCCTGGTTATGACTTTGTGTGGCAAGCTATGGTGTTGACCCCTGATTTGGGCTGTTTCTGGAATAAGGGGGTGCAGAACCCCCAGCTTTGATGGTGCCTACAAGTGGGGTAGTGGTCACTTGTGCAAACTGAGCTCTGCAGTCAGGGCAAAGAACCCTGGCTCCAACTGAGCCAGCAAGCAGAGGTGCACTGGGTGTGGATGGAGCTTGGCAGGTGGGGACGTGAGCTCAAACCACACCTGGTGCACCTCACACTGGCACCTGCATCTCTGCTCTGATTCCAACTGATCTGGCAAGCAGAGGTGTGGGTGCCAGTATGGACTGAGTCTGGAGGACAGGGGCAAGGATGCCCAGCTTCAACTGAGCCAGAGAGCAGAGATCTGTCAGGTGTGGACTCAACCTGGCAGGCTGGGGAATAGTCTCCTGGCTCCAACTGAGCCTAGAAGCCAAGAGGCGGATGCCAGTGTGGACTGAGTCTGGCAGGAGGGGCCAATGGTCCTTGGCTCCAATGGAGCTGGTGAACAGAGGTATGCCAGGTGTGGTCTGAGCCCTGAGGGTGGGAGCCTGACCCCCCAGCTCCAAATGAGCCAGAGATCACAGATGCAGATGTGAGTATGGACTGAGTCTGGGAGACAGGGGCATTGACCCCCCTCTGGCAAGCAGAAGCAGGCATGGATGCCCAGTGTAAACTGTGCCTGGTGGGTAGGTCCAAGAATCATGGCTTTGACTGTGCCTGGGGAGCAGGGGAGCTGATGCCCAGTTTGGAATTGGATGGGCAATTGGTGGCTCACAAGAGGGGACTGTGCCATACCCTCAGGGTTGTGGGACAGAACTCACTGTGCATTTCTATCCACAGTTGGAGACCCTTGTATCCATCTCTGTTGAGCAAGGTTTGTACTAACTAAGACAATCTGATTGGAACTTGCCTCTGAGAATATCCACCCAGGAACACTCTGAGTTTGACTTGCCGAGTTCTGTAGCAGAAAAGAACTGAATGGTGGGGGGTGGGGGGTGTTGAGCCACAGTTGTCTGTATCTTTCCCCACCTGAGATTTAAAGCTAATACCATGACTTCTTAGGATAGGGTAGAGGTTGGCTGATTTCAAAACACAGCCAGCTTGTGCTATCTCAACAAGTAGGATGCCAGAGTCTCTGGTCAAAACTCTGAAAGGTACTTTCATAAGATTGTAGGGGAAAAGTCACAATTATAAACCCTAGTGCTTTCTTAAGGGGCTGATTAACTCTACTACCTGGGAACCCCAATTCAGTCTCACCCTACCAGTTTTAATAGCCAAATGGTGGAAAATAAGCATGGGGCAGAACCAACAGAAGAATTCTGGCAACTACAATATCCAGAGTAGATCAAACCTCCCAAGGAACTACAAAATAGACACAACTAAAGAGACCATGCAAAGACAAATGGCTAAAATGTCAGAAATACAATTCAGAATATGGATTCCAAATAAGAAGAATAGAATGGAAGAAAGGTTAGAAATTGAAATCAAAAGAGTAGTTGTTCTAGAGTTATCTCAAGAAATTAATGAATTCAAAGACAAAGTCACCAAAGATATGGACATAATGAGAAAAAAGAGATCAAGGAAACGTAAAAGTTATTTGAAGAGCTCTGAAATACTGTATAATCCCTCAGTAATAGAGTTGATCTGACAGAAGAAAGCATCTCTGAAATTGAAAACAAAGCTTTTGAACATTCTCAAGTGCTTAAAGAGGCAGATAAATGGAGAGCATAAACTGATCATTCCCTGAGAGTTGTGGGACAACTCCAAAAGAGCAAACATTCATTTATTGAAATTCATGATGGAGAAGAAGATGATCCTAAAGGTACAGATGCTCTACTCCAAGAGATTATGGAGGATAATTTCCCAAGCATGGCAAGAGGTACAGACATTCAGATAGTAGACAGTTTCAGAACTCCAGCAAGACTCAATCCAAATAAAGCATCTCCTTGATACATTGTGATTAACTTTGCCAAAGTTAATATGAAGGAGATAATTCTGCAAGCACCTAGACATAAGAAAATCATTACATACAAAGGGAGAAATATTAGAATGACTGTAGATCTCTTAGCCAAAAACTTTCAAGCCAGAAGAGGATAGTCACTGTCATTCAATCTCCTAAAACAATACAATTTTTAGCCCAGGATTCTGTATCCAGCTAAACTGAGTGTCATGTGTGATGGAGAAATCAAATGCTTTACTGACATACACATGTTGAAGAAATTTGCCATAACTAAACCTACTTTCCAGGATATTCCCAGACCCATTAGGCACAATGCTCAGCACAATAGTCTACCACCAAAGTAAACTCAACCCTAAATCCCACATTGGTGAAAAGATTAAAAATGCCCATTAGAACTTTGATAAACATGACACCTAAAACATTACCATGCCTATCAATCCTCTCAATTAATGTTAATAGTTTAATGGTCCTCTAAAGAGGCACAGATTGGATGCCTGGATACAAAAATTCAGGCTAGATATCTGTTGCATGCAAGAGTATCATCTTACCTTAAAAGATAAAAAAGGATTCAGAGTAAAAGGGTGGACATCTATAATACAGGCAAACAGAAATCAGAAGAAAGCAGGGATTGCAATTCTATCTATAGATACAATAGGTTTTAAACCAACAAACATAAGGAAAGGTAAGAACAGAAACTACTTATTTGTCAAGGGAAACACTTAACATGAAGAGATTTCAATAATTAACATTTTTGCACCCTACTAGAGTGCTCCTCAATTTATAAAGCAAACCCTAACAGATATGAACAATTTGATATCTTACAGAGCTATAATAGTTGGAGATTTTAACAACCATTTGGCACTTCTGGATAGATCCTCCAAGAAGAAAATAAAGAAGCAATGGATGTAAACTTGACCCTAGATTGAATGGATTTAGCAGACATCTACAGAACATTTCATCCTAACAAAACAGAATATACATTCTTCTCATAAGCTCATGAATCATCCTCCAAAATTGATCATATCTTAAAACACAAGTGTAACCTCAGCATATTTAAAATAATAGAAATTATTCCTTATACCTTCCAAAACCATCGTGGAATAAAAGTTGAACTCAACAACAGTAGGTATCTTCATACTCAAACTAAGCCATGGAAACTAAATAACTTTATGCTGAATGATAGATGGGTTAAAGATGAGATGAAGAAGGAAATCACCAAATTTTTAGAACAAAATGGCAATGAATATAAAAATTATAAAAACCTGTGGGATACTGCAAAGGCAGTCCTAAGAGGGAAATTTACAACATGGTAAGCATTCATCATGGAAACAGAAAGACAGGAAGTTAACAACTTAATGGGTCATCTCAAGAAACTAGAAAAGGAAGAATATTCCAACCCCAAACCCAGCAGAAGAAAAGAAATAGCCAAAATTAGGGCAGAATTAAATGAAATTGAAGACAAAAGAATCATTCAAAAAATCAACAAAACAAAAAGATGCTATTCTGAGAAGACTAACAAAATTGATAAGCCTTTTACTAACCTAACCAGAAACAGAAAAGCAAAATCTCTAATATCACCAATCAGAAATAATAAAGGAGAAATAAGAACAGACACCTCAGAAATTCAATGAATCCTCTATTATTAGTATAAAAACCTCTATTCTCAAAAATATGAAAATATGAAGGAAATGGACCAATATCTGGAAGCATGCTACCTTCTTAGACTCAGCCATCAAGATTTAGAAATTTTGAATAGACCTATATCAAGCACTGAAATAGCATCAACTATACAAAATCTCCCAAAAAAGAAAAGTATGGTACCAAAATGCTTCACATCAGAATTCTATCAAACGTTTAAAGAGAAAATGGGACCTATGTTATATAAATTTTTACAAACAGGAAAAGAAGAAATACTTCTTAACACATTCTATGAAGCAAATGTCATCCTGATCCCCAAATCAGGACCCAACAGTGAAAGAAAACTATACACCAATAACATTAATGAATATTGATCCAAAAATACTCAATGAGATCCTGGCAAACAGAATTCAACAACACATCAGAAAAATTATACACCATGATCAAGTAGGTTTTATCCCAAAGTTACAAGCTTGGTTCAAAATATATTAGTCTATAAATATAATACACCATATAAATAAAATAAAAAACAAAGGCCATATAATTCTCTCAATTGATACAGAAAAAGCTTTTCATAATATCCAGCATATTTTCATGATCAGAACACTTAAGAAAACAGGCTTAGATGGGACATTTTTTAAACTGATAGAGGCCATCGACAGCAAACCTATAGTCACTATCATATTGAATGGAGTAAAATTGAAAACATTTACATTAAGATTTGGAACTAGACAAGGATTCCCTTTGTCTCCACTGCTTTTTGACATAATAATGAGAGTCTTAGCTATCACAATCAGGCAAGAGAAGGCAATCAAGGGCATCCAGATGGGGTCAGAGGAGGTGAAACTGTCACTCTTGTGAATGACATGATCTTATACCTGGAAAACCCACGGACCTCAACAACAAAACTCTTAGAAGTGATCAAGGAACATAGCAACATCTCAGGATACAAAATTAATACTTACAAATCAGTTGCTTTCATATATACCAACAATAGTCAAACTGAAATTACAGTCAAGACCTCTATTTCTTTTATAGTAGTGCCAAAGAAAATGAAATATCTAGGAATTTACCTAACAAAGGACGTGAAAGGGAATTATGAAACTCTGAGAAAAGAAATAGTTGAAAATGTTAACAAATGGTAAAACATACCATGCTCACAGCTTGGAAGAATCAACAGTGTTAAAATATCCATACTACCCAAAGCGATCTACAGACTTAAGGCAATCCCGATTAAACCACCATTGTCATACTTTAAAGATCTTGAAAAAATAGTACTTCGTTTTATATGGAATCAGAAAAAACCTTGAATAGTGAAGACATTACTCAGAAAGAAAAACAAATCAGGAGCAATTACGTTACCAGACTTCAGCTATAATATAAGTCCATAGTGATCAAAACAGCCTGGAACTGGTGCAAAAATAGGTGGATATATGGAACAGAATAGAGAACCAGGGGATAAACCTAGCCACTTTATCATTATTTGATCTTTGATAAGCCTATCAAAAGCATTAATTGGGGGAAAATATTCCCTATTTAGAAAATGCTGCTGGGTGAACTAGCTGAAGACCTGTAGAAGACTGAAACTGGAGCACCACCTTTCACCATTAACAAAAATTGATTCTCAGTGGATAAGAGATTTAAACTTAAGACAGGTAATTGCAAAAATATTAGAAGAGAGTGCAGATAAAATGCTTGAAGAAATTGGCCTGGGAGAATTTTTTATGAGGAGGACCCCCCCCTAGAAATTGAAGCAACATCAAAAATATATTACTGGAATCTCAACAAACTAAAAAGCTTCTGCATAGCCAAGAGCACAGTAATTAAAGTAAGCATATAGCCTTCAGAATGAGAGAAGATATTTGCAGGTCATGGTTCTGACAAGGGACTGATAACTAGAGTCCTCAGAGAACTCAAACTAATCAATAAGAAAAGAACAAATAACCTCATTTCCTTGTGGGCAAGAGACTTGAACAGAAACTTCTCTGACGAAGACAGGACCATGGCCTACATACAAATAAAAAATTATCATCTTTAATCATCAGAGAAATGTAAATTGACTTTGACATACCATCCTACTCCAGTAATATTAGCCCACATGACAAAATCCAAATACTATAGATACTAGTGCGAATGCAAAGAGAAGGGAGCCCTTCCACACTGCTGGTGGGAATGCAAGCTAATATGACCTTTTTGGAAAGAAGTTTGGAGAATACTCAAGGAACTAAAAATATACCTACTGTTCAATCCTGCAATTCCTCTGCTAGGTATATATCCAGATGATCAAAAATAATTTTACAACAAAGACACTTGCACCAGAATGTTTCTTGTAGCCCAATTCATGATTGCCAAGACATGGAAACAGTCCATTATCCATCAATCCATGAATGGATTAACAAAAAGTGGGAATACTATGGAATACCATGAAATACTATGGAATACTATGGAATACTATGTAGCCATAAAAAACATGGAGACTTCACAACTTTTGTTTACCTGGATGGAGCTGGGACACACTCTTCATAGTAATGTATCTCAAGAATGGGAAAAAAAATGTATCAAATTTACTCAATACTACCATGAAATAAATATGTAATCACTTACATATTCAAGTGACTGGTAAAATATAACTGTGGTCCAGAATGTAGGAGGAAAGATGAGGGAGAGTGGAGGGTAAGGGGAGGCTGGGAGCAGGGAGGGTATTTGGAGGGACCTCACTTAATGTGCATAATACAATGGTACATTTCAAAACTATTAAGAAAATAGTATAATTTTCTTAACACAACAAATAAGTAAGCGAGGTAATTGATCTGTTAATCAGTTCAATTTAAGCATTTCACGTTGTATATCAAATCAGTACATCGCACCCCATAAGTGTATCAATATACACAGTTTTGATTTAATTAAAAAAAAATGAAAAAAATCTATCTTGTCGAATATTGCCTGGGCAACAGGTGATCTTCTTGGGTAAGAAACGCTAATCACAATGCTGATACAGCTTTTTAAAAGGAGGCTGAAAGCCTCTATCTTGCCAAGGATACCTGGTCTCATTTTCCTGACTATTTTGCCCTCATTCCCCACAGAGCTTGAAGCTCTCCTCATCTGCTTAATAGACACTCCTGGACCTTTCCAAACCTTGTCCCTTCGCCATGCAGTGTCTTTCCCAGGAAAGCAAGTATTGCTCAAATCTCCCCAGAAATGTCTGCCCCACTTATCAGGAGCACCAGAACTAACTAGTCTTGAACCAGGATCTTTTTTTTTTTTTTTTTTTTTTTTATGAAATCATAGCTGCGTACATTAGTGCAATCAAGGGGTACAATGTGCTGGCTTCATATACAATCTGGAGTTTTTTCATCATACTCTTTAACATACCCTTCATGGCATTTTCTTAGTTATTGTATGAAGACATTTGTATTCTGCATTTAGTAAGTTCTGCCTGTACCCTTCAAGATGCACCATAGGTGTGGCCCCACCAATTACCCTCCCTCCACCCCAAACTCTCCCCTCCCCTCCTTTCCCATATTCTTGTGCTATACTTGGGTTATAGACTTCATAAGAAACCTTTAAATTAGTTTCATAGTAGGGCTGAGTACATTGGATACTTTTTCTTCCATTCTTGAGATACTTTGCTAAGAATATGTTCCAGCTCCATCCATGTAAACATGAAAGAGGTAAAGTCCCCATCTTTCTTTCAGGCTGCATAGTATTCCATGGTAAACATGTCCCACAATTTATTAATCCATTCGTGGGTCGATGGGCACTTGGGCTTCTTCCATGACTTAGCAATTATGAATTGGGCTGCAATAAACATTCTGGTACAGATGTCTTTGTTATAATGTGATTTTTGGTCTTCCAGGTATATACCTAGTAAAGGAATTATATGATCGAATGGCAGGTCTATTTTTAGATCTCTAAGTATTCTCCAAACATCCTTCCAAAAGGAACATATTAGTGTGCATTCCCATCAGCAGTATAGAAGTGTTCCCTTTTCTCCACATCCACGCCAACATCTCTAGTTTTGGGATTTGGTCATGTGGACAGGCGCAAGGCCTACAGACACATGAAAAAATGCTCACCATTCTTTATCATCAGAGAAATGCAAATCAAAACTACTTTGAGATACCACTTAACTCCATTAAGATTAGCCTACATTGCACCAGGATCTTGATGGCTGAGCCTGCAAGGCAGCTTTCCTACAATGGCTGTATCTGGCCTGCAGCCAAATGATGAAAATTCTACTCCAACCAGTAACTCAGTTTCGGCCCCTGTTCACTGTTCAAAATCACTCCCTTGTTCACCAAAGGTAACTCAAACAAGTTTCCAGGTCCAAAACAAACAAACAAACATCTACATGGCAGACTTTCTCTGTATGTATATTGTCGTCACTGCTGCTACACCAGCCAACCTCTGCCAGCCACAAAAATACTTGCCCTTGCTTCACTTCTCCACTGATCCCATCTTCTTCTCAGACTCCTGAAGTCTCCTGATGTTTCCTTGTACTCTTTAAGGGATGTTTCTGGGAAAAGACCACAATCCAGAGGTACCTGGAGTCTTTTCTCCCTAGTCTCACCACACACAGCTGCAAAGAAGCTGTCTCTAGTCCACCATCTTGCTCTGCCTCCTATTTCTTTTCTCATGGTCATACATTTCTCTTTATAGAGATCCTTCACATCCTTTTTAGATATATTCCCAGGTACTCAGTTTTATTTGGAGCTACTCTGAAGGATATTGTGTCTTTAATTTGATTCTCAATTTGGCTATTATTGGCATATATGAAGGCTACTGATTTGTGGACATTGATGTTATATCCTGAGATATTACTATATTTCGTAATCACTTCTAAGAGCTTTGTAGTTGATTCCTTGGGTTTTTCCAGGTATACAATCTTGTAATCCACAATGTAAGAGAATTTGACCTCATCTTTCCTCACTTGAATACCCTTGATTTCATTCTCTTGTCTGATTGCATCGGCTAGAACTTCCAGCACTCTATTGAATAGCAGTGATGATAATGGGCATCTTTGTCTGGTTTCAGTTCTGAGGGAAATTCTTTCACTTTTACTCCATTCAAAAAGATATTGACTGTGCATTTCTTGTAGTAGTTTTAAAATTAGTGTTAAGTAAAATAGCACATGCATTCTCTTTTTCCAGCAAACATCCTTATTTTTATGTTATTTGCTGATTTGTAAGACCTTTTAATTTTTTTTAAATAAAAATACACTTTTATACAGCACATCCCCAGGTGAAGGGCTCAACTAGAACTTGAACTTCACCTTAATGAAAACAATGTAATGTAAGCATTTGTGCTTTCATATTAACCTGAGAAGTAATAAAAAATAGATTTAGGAAGCACAAGTTGGATTTCATTATATGTACATATTGTACAATGATGGAATCTTAGATTTTGGTCATCACCAGAAGAGTGTACACTGTATCCCACATGCAATTTTAATCGTTTACCTCCTTCCATGTTCCTCCCTTTTGAGTCCTCAATGTCCATTATACCACTTTGTCTACCCCTGTACGGTCATAGTTTAGCTCCTACTTATGAGTGAAAACAAGCAGCATTTATTTTTCTATTCCTGAGTTACTTCACTTAGGATAATGGCCTCTAGTTTCATCAAAGTTTCTGCAAAACACATTATTTCATTCTTTTTTATTGCTGAGCAATGCTCCATGGTGTGTGTGTGTGTTTGTGGTGAACCTTGCTTTTTGACTTTTTAATGAGGGCCATCCAAATTGGAGTAAGACTATATCTCCTTGTGGTTTTAGTTTATGTTTACATGATGATCAGTGATGTGCAGCATTTTTTAAATATGTGCATTCATCATTTGTATGTACTCTTTTGAAAAATACCTATTTGTGTCATTTTCACACTATTGAAGGGGGTTGGTTGTTTTCTGTATAGCTTAGTTGTTTGATTATGGTTATTAGTCTTTTGGGGGGCACACAATTTTCAAATGTTTGTAAGTTGTCTATTCATTTTTGTTTCAAAAACATTATGGGGTACACGTGTGCTTTTTTGTTTGTATGTTTTTTACATGGATGAAGTATATATCCTGCCAAAGTCAAGGCATCACAAGAACAATGGACATTTTATCCAATGGATAGAGTTATAGCTTTCATTCCCCTCTCATGCTCCCATTTTCTTAGTTTTTAATGTCCATGGCATCATTTTATGACTACATATATTATATGTGTGTGTTAGTGTGTGCGTGTGTACCTAATTTGGCTGTCATTTATAAGGAGAACATATGATATTTGTTTTTCTATTCCTGAGATGCTTCACATAGAGTAATGGTCTACAGTTCTATCCAAGTTATTGTAAAATATATTATTTCATTCTTTTTATAGATGAGTTGTACTCCATGGTATAAAAATACCACATTTTTTTTTTATCACTTAACTGTTGATGGGTAATTAGGTTGGTTCCATATCTTTGCATTTATGAATTATATTGCAAAGTATTTTGAGTTTAGGTGTATTTTTTTATTAAATGACTTGTTTTCCTATTGGAAGCCATGGGATTGCTGCATTCAATGATAGGTATATTTCTAGTACTCTGAAGAATCTCCATAGAGTTGATTATAGTCATTATACTAGTTCACATTTCCACAAACAGTGTATAAACCTTTCATTAACCTTATCCACCCCAATAAATATTTTAGTTGACTTTGTAATAATAGACATTCTGACAGGGATAAGATTATACCTTACTATGGCTTTACTTTGCATTTTCCTGGTGATTAGTGATGTTGAACTTATATATATATATTTGCCTTTTGACCATTTTTAAGAAAAATCAATTCATGTCTTCTGTCTATCCTTTCTTTTTAATTTATTTTCCTTTTATTAAGTCATATACACATAGATCATGAATACATTTATGAATATGTGGTGCACAATGTGTTGTTTGTTTTATACAAATTTCAGTGCTAACATCAAAATAATTAATATAGCTTTCACGTCATTTACTTGATTATTGTTTTAAGACATTTATGATCAATACTTGATAGATTTGACTTGTACCCTTGCAATATGCTGTATGGGTATAGTATAACGGTTTGCCCTCTCTCTATCAAACCTTCCTCCTTCCCTCCCTTCCCAATCCATTTCCCTCCTACATCCTGGACTATAGCTGTGATCTATCTTACATAAGAAAGTGTGAGTAAATATAAGAAATATAAGTTGGTTTCATAAAAGTACTGAGTACATTGAATACATTTTCTTCCGTTCTCGAGATACTTTACTTAGGAGAATATGTTCCAGCTCCATCCATGTAAACATAAAAGAGGTAAGGTCTCCATCTTTTTTGAAGGTCGCACAGTATTCCATGGTATACATATACCAAAATTTATTAATCCATTCATGGGTCAATGGGAAGTTGGGCTTCTTCCATGACTTGGCAATTATGAACTGATCTGCAATGAATAATCTGTTGCAAATATTTTTGCTGCGAAGCGATTTTTGGATTTTGGACATGCTCTTAGTAGAGGAATCACAGGATCAAACAGCAGGTCTATTTTTTGATCCCTGAGTGTTCTCTGAACTTCTTTCCAAAAGGAATGTATTAGCTTGAATTCCTACCAGCAGTGCAAAAGAGTTCCCTTTTCTCCATATCCATGCCAACATCTATAGTTTTGGGATTTTTTGATGTGGGCTACTCTTACTGGAGTTAGATGGTATCTCAAAGTGGTTTTGATTTGCATTTCTCTGATGATTAAAGATGATGAGCATTTTTTCATATGCCTGTAGATCATGTGACTATCTTCTTCAAAGAAGCTTCTGCTCAGGTCTCTTGACCACAATAAAATGGGATCACATTTTATTTTCTAATTAATAAATTTGAGTTATGGATTCTAGTTATCAGACCTTTGTTAGAAACGTAATCTGAACATATCCTCTCCCAATCTGAGGGCTGTCTACTTGCTTTACTTACTGTGTTCTTGGCAGTGCAGAAGATTTTTAGTTTGGTCAGATCCCAGTAATGTATTGTTGTTGCTTTAATTGCCCAGGGTGTTCTCCTCATAAAGTATTCTCCCAGGCCAATTTCTTCAAGTGTTGCCCCTGCACTATCTCTAAGAATCTTTATAGTTTCATGTGTTAAGTTTAAGTCTTTTATCCAGTGAGAGTCAACTTTTGTTAGAGGTGAAAGGTGTGAGTCCAGTTTCAGTCTTCTACAAGACACCAGCCAATTCACACAGCATCATTTGTTTAATAGGGAATCATTCCCCCTATTTATATTTTTGATAGGCTTATCAAAGATCAAATGACGATAAGTATCTGGTTTCATCTCTTGGTTCTCAAGTCTGTTCCATACATCTACCTCTCTATTTTTGTGCTAGTATCATGCTATTTTGATCACTATAGATTTATAGTATAGTCTGAAGTCTGGTAGTGTGATTACACCATATTTCTTTTTATATCTGAGTAATGTCTTAGCTGTTTGATATTTTTTCTGTTTTGATATAAAATGAAGTACTATTTTTTCCATATCTTTAAAGTATGTCAGAGGTGCTGTAATACGGATGCATTAAATCTGTAGATTGCTTTGTGTAGTATGGGCATTTTAACAATGTTGATTCTTCCAAGCCTTGAGCAAATAAAGGTATGTTTTTCTATTTGTTAACATCTTTAGCTATTTCTTTTATCAGAGTTTCATAGTTCTCTTTATAAAGATCTTTCACGTCTTTAGTTAGGTAAATTCTCAAATACTTCCTCTCCTTTGGCACTACTGTAAAATGAATAGCGTCCTTGACTGTTTTTTCAGCTTGACTATTATTGCTATATATAATAGCTACCGATTTGTGAGTATTGATTTTGTATCCTGAGATTCTACTGTATTCCTTAATCACTTCTACAAGTTTTGTAGTTTTGATTGCATACCTAGGGTTTTCCAGGTATACAATCATATCATCTGCAAAGAGTGAAAGTTTTATTTCCTTTGACCCTATATGAATACCCTTGATCACCTTTTCTTCCCTAATGGCAATGGCTAAGACTTACATTATAATGTTAAAAGACAGTGGAGACAGGGGGCAACATTGCCTGGTTTCTGATCTAAGTGGAAATGTTTTCAATTTTACTCCATTCAGTATAATACTCGCTGTGGGTTTCCTGTAGATGGCCTTTATCAGTTTAAGAAATGTTCCTTCTATACTTATTTTTTTAAGTGTTCTGATCATGAAAGGATGCTGGATATTATCAAAAGCTTTTTGTGCACCAATTGAGAGAATCATATAGTCTTTGTTTTTTATTTTGTTTATGTGATATATTATGTTTATAGATTTACATATATTGTACCAGCCTCGAGAGTCTGGGATAAAACACACTTGGTTGTGGTGTATAATTTGTTTGATATGTTGCTGAATTCTGTTTGCTAGTATATTATTGAATATTTTTGCATCAATATTCATTAGAAATATTGGTCTATTGTTGCAGCCCGCATAGCCTATGGCTAGGAGGAGTGAGTTATAAGAAATATACCTGTATATCTCAATTATGGAACACCTGGGTGGAAAGGGCATAGAGAGAGATTTAGTTCTCTTAACAAGCATGAAAGTTCGCGAAATAAGAGCAGTGGTGAATTGGCAGTCTCTACACCTGTGGTGAGAGGCACGAGATTAGCTTTATATTATGCTGGAGGAAAAGGCAGTCAAGGAGCATGCACATTCTATCACAGACCACTTACTCTGACTCTGTCTCCTCTCCTGCTTGCAGAACACCAGCACGATATCTCTCCACTGAAAACTAAGATCTATCTTTCTAAGAAGACTGCTTTACTCTCTATAAGACTCTCTCTCTCTCCAGCTAAAGTAGGTAGCCCCCAGACACCTAAGAGAAACTGTACCTGAGCAAGGTAACTTAGCAGTCCACATCCAGAACCTAGTTAAGCTGGGCCTGAGAACTGGCCAGTCCAGGGCCCTTGCAAGAAGTGTCAGAAGTGACATGTGACAGTCTATAATTTTCTTTTCTTTTGGGGTCTTTTCCTGTTTTGGGGATCAGGGTGATATTTGCTTCATAGAATGTGTTGGGAAGTATTCCTGCTTTTTCTATGTTTTGGAAAATGTTAAGTAATATAGGTACTAGTTGCTCTTTAAAGGTTTGGTAGAATTCTGATATGAAGCAATCTGGTCCTGGAATTTTCTTTTGGGGGAGATTTTGTATAGTTGATGCTATTTCAGAACTTGACATAGGCCTATTGAACATTTTCACTTCCTCATGGCTAAGTCTAGGAAGGTGGTGTGCTTCCAAGAATTGCTCAATTTCCTTTAGATTTTCATATTTTTGAGAATCAAGTGTTTTGTAGTATTCATTAAGGATTTTTTGAATTTCTGAGGAGTCAGTGGTTATCTCATCTCTGTCTTTTCTGACAATAAAATTAGAGATTTTACTCTTTTATTTTTGGTTTGTTCAGCCAAAGGTTTATCTATTTTATTGACCTTTTCATAAAATCAACTTTTTGATTCATTGATATGTTGATATGTTGAAATTCTTTTATTTCCAATTTAATATAATTCTGCTCTAGTTTTGGTTATTGCTTTTCTTCTGCTGGATTTGGGGTTGGGATGTTCTTCCTTTTACTTGAGATGTCCCATTAAGTTGCTGGTTTCTTCTCTTTCCATTCTCTTGAAGTAGGTTTGCAATGGTATAAATTTCCTTCTTAGGACTGCCTTTGCAGTATCCCACAGATTCTGGTAGTTCATGTATTCATTAACATTTTGTTCCAAAACTTTGGTAATTTCTTTCTTAATCTCATCTATGATCCAGCTATCATTTAGCATAAAATTATTTAGTTTCCATGTCTTTATGTGAGTCTGCAGATTCCTATTGTTTCTGAGTTTGACTTTTATTCCATGATGGTCTGAGAAGATACAAGGAATAATTTCTATTTTTTTAAAATTTGCTGAGGTTAGACTTGTGACCTAAGGTGTGATCAATTTTGGAGGATGTTCCATGGGCTGATGAGAAGAATGTGTATTTAATATTGTTAGGATGAAATATTCTGTAAGTGTCTGTTAAATCCAATTCTTGAAGGGCTCATTTTATGTCTAAAATTTCTTTACTGAGTTTCTTACTGGAGGATCTATCCAACACTGCCATAGGGGTGGTAAAATCTCTGACTATTATAGTGCTAGAGGAAATCAAGTTGCCCATGTCAGTTTCAGTCTCTCTTATAAATTAAGGAACATTCTGGTTGAGTTTATGAATATTAATACTTGAAATATCATGTTGAGTGTTTCCCTTAACAAATATGAAGTGACCATCCTTATCTTTCCTGAATTTTTTTGTTTTATAGCCTATTGTATCTTCAAATAAAATTGCAACACCTGCTTTTTTTCTGATTTCCATTTCTCTGAAACATAGATGACCATCCCTTCACCATGAGTCTATAGTTATCTTTTAAGATAAGATGAGATTCTTGTATGTAGCCACTATCTGGTCTGAGTTTTTGTATCCAGTCAGCCAACCTGTGTCTCTTTAGACACATTTATGCCATTCACATTAATTGAGAGTTGATAAGCCTCATAGTATTTGGGGTATCAAGTTTTTTGAAAGTCCATTGGACATTTTTAATCCTTTCTCAACTGTGGAAATTGGGATTTGATTAAAAGTTTCTCAGTGAGTTTACTTTGGTGGTAGAGCATTGTGCTGGTCATTGTGGAGGATGGGTCTGAGAATATCCTTGAAACCTGGTTTAGTTATGGCAAATTTCTTCAACATGTGAATATCATTAATGTACTTAATTTCTCCATCATAAATGAAACTCAGTTTAGCTGGATACAGGATCCTGGGTTGAAAATTGTTTTGTTTTAGGAGGT
>CAUYRH010101314.1:0-17914 GCA_963574655.1 Perodicticus potto | reverse complement strand
CACCCTGGATAGAGTAATATAGCATCACAGCTCACAGCAACCTCCAATTCCTGGGCTCAAGCGAGTCTCCTGCCTCCGCCTCCCAAGTAGCTGGGACTACAGGCGCCCGCCACAACACCCGGCCATTTTTTGGTTGCAGCCGACATTGTTGTTTGGCGGGTCTGGGCTGGATTCGAACCCGCCAGCTCAGGTGTATGTGGCTGGCACCTTAGCCCGCTGAGCCACAAGCACCGAGCCATCTAGTAGCTATTTCTTTAACCACTCCTAGGTCTCTAGCCTCCTAGGTGTCTAGCCACTCCCATAGCATGGGACTACTAAATAGTTTCCATGTTGAATGCAAATGCTGATTCACAGGTAAAGCTGACCTATGTCACAGGTCATGTTTTCCTATGTCCAGAATGGTGATTGATTATCATTGCCTACCATTAGCACAAGAGAGAGAAGGGCCAGCCTCGGGTCACATACTTGCCATCCACTGTATAGCTCTTAAGAGATGGCACTTTGAATGTTTGTTTATCTTGACTTAAGTGCCCTGTCCCTACGACCAGATTTCAAATCACAAGTCTTATTCTGCTCTATATTCCCTTGCAAAAAATCAATCCCAATGAATATTTGAAAATGATGAGGAGGAGGAGAAGGAAGTGGCAGTAGAATAAATTTTAAAAGTGGAAATCAACGTGGTATACTGAAAAAATAAGCTTTCTAAAAAAAGAAATTGATGTCTTATTATCTATTCTCTGAAGATACATTCCAAAATTAAATCACCTTACTCTCTACAAACCCAGATGGGATAACAATATTTTTAGAGAACACATTTTCTTTTGAATCTTATGCAATCTCCGTTTAAAATTCTTTCAGTTTTAAAGTATGTGCTGTGGTTGAAACGCCTTCTACAACACTATGCACATGGCCTTTATTAAATAAAAAATCAAGCTTCATTGTCAAATGTTACTCTCTTGATTTTCCATTTTAGTGAAACAGTAGGTTGAGTTGTAGGGTGAATTTATATTTCTAAACATATTTTAGAAGAAATGAGATCCGTGGAGATTTGCGTAATGAGATCTGTGTAATTTAGGCTATTACACTAAAACAATGCCACGAAAGTGAAAAAAAATGACAGCAGCAATATATTTTAAAGAGGAAATTTTTCTCACACTCTCCTTTTTTTACAATTTCTCATTACTCAACCCTTTCCATATAGTTTTGGGGGATGCTCTTACAGTTATTACTATTTATAAAATGTATGATTCATAGTATAGATTAAGAAGAACTCTCAATGTATAGAAGAAAGGTATCTCAATAAGAAAGGCTTGCTCTATTTTCATTGGAAAACCCTGTTGCTGTTGGAGTTGCCGTGTGCTGGCCATAGTTGTGAGGATTAATTACTGCAACAAAAATATAAAAATTATGCTAACACAAAATTTTTTAAACTAAATCAATGCGGTGGCGCCATGGCTCATCGAGTAGGGCACCAGCCCTTATAGGGAGGGTGGCAGGTTCAAACCCAGCCCTGGCCAAAAAGCTGGGCAAAAAAAAGCTGGGCATTGTGGTGGGTGCCTGCAGCCCCAGCTACTTGGGAGGCTGAGGCAAGAGAATCACCTAAGCCCAGGAGTTGGAGGGTGCTGTGAGCTGTGTGACGCCTTGGCACTCTACCAAGGGCAACAAAGTAAGACTCTGTCTCTACAAAAAAAAAAAAAAGTTTCACCAGTACTGCACATTCTGCCCTATGATTGCACCAATGTACACAATTATGATTTAATAAAATTATTTTTTAAAAAAAGAATAAAGTATAAAGCATAAGAAAAAAAAACTAAATCTATGTATCAGACATTTAAATATATAATGTTTAATTGTTTCCCAGTTTCAATTCATTGTTTCATTCATCATCTTTTGTCATATTAATGGCTGATGGACTGAAATCATTTTATAGTGTTAAGCTGATAATAATATTTACAATTTCCAAACATTTCTTTTTAGTTTAGTATTTTTATTATAGGCCTTACTGCATCTCTGTCATGAGGAAATACCTTGGAGCTCTGGAGAAAAAAGTATTGCCTTGTGTAGACATGGTTCTGAAATAATGATATGAAAACTGTGTATAAGGCAATAGTAGGAAAAAAGAACATAGCATTCAAAATCAGACAAGCCAGACTTTGAATTGCTCTCTGTTATCGCCTACAAGTTGTTTACCCTCCATATAACTTTGAGCATGTATTTTATCCGCAAAATGGGCACACTATCATATGCACCTATCAGGTAGAAGTAGCATGTAGTTGAATAAAATTATGAGTGTTCTTTAAAGAGCACAATGCCTACAACTTAAAAAGTGATAAATAGATGATGGTTCCAAATAATGTTTTCCTTTCAAATGTAATTTTACCTTGAAAAATCTGGACTTGAATGCATTTAGTATTGATTTTCCCTATAATACCCATGGAAGTATTTGCTTAAGGACAGCATCAATTTTTTTTTTTTTTTTTTTTTTGCAGTTTTTGGCCAGGGCCAAGTTTGAACCCACCACCTCCGGTATATGGGGCTGGTGCCCTACTCCTTTGAGCCACAGGCACCACCACGCTGGACAACATCAATTTTTAAATGTAAATATAATTTTTATAAAAGTTGTAATATTTAAGTATATAATTTATCACATTGGCTGGGTTGGTATGCATTGTTTTCTTTTCCTTTCTGTTTCATATTTTAGTAAATAAACAACCTGATATAAAAAGCTCCTAACATAATTTACAACACACAATGATAAGTAATATGTGTTATCAGACTTCTATGATGCAAAAGATAATATTAAAAAAGAAATACTTATGAAGGGAACTCTGCCATTTTCAAAAGATGTTCCTAAGAAAAATAACAATGACATATATTTTATTCTGTTTTCATGAGTGTTGACAAATTCCTTGTCGTTTTTCCCTTCTGTTCCAAAATAATTAATTATATATGAAGAGTATAATCAGCATGAGGTAGATATATCTTGCAATTTTTGTTTAAAAGGTAAATACTTTTATACCTCTCTGAGTGGTTTTAATAATGTCATTTGTGCTGCCACTGGTGTAGCATAATCAACAGGAGATGCTGAGTGATGCTAAGGTCTGAAAATAGCCTGAGAAATGAGCAAAGCTACTTGGAAGCTGACTTGAGGTACCCTGGCATACTGTGGCTTTCTTTGCACCCTTCAGCACTTCGAGAACAGGCAGGAGATATTATAGAAAATTTTTTAAAAGATTTTGTTACAAGTCAGAATCATATTCATTATGTACTGATCTTTGGAGACAAATGTGAAGGATTCCACAGTATTATGAGGGCTCAAGGGGAGGAAAGCAGGAGACAGAAAATGCTGTTCCACCACTCTCATGAAAATAGAGCTGGGAAAGATAGGTATGTAACACAAAATGCAAAATATGAGTTCGTAATCCAATAAACTGTATGTAAATGAAATTTTAGAGATCCACAGTATATACATGAGAACTTTCTGTATCCCTTTCAGGATCCAAAAGAATAACGTGATATTACTTAATTGGTTAGAGGCTACTTTCTTTGTTCGAGTGCATTCAGGGTAGGTAATATCCTTTTTATTTTTATTTAACTTTATTGTTATCTTGGCTATCTATCTAAGAAAGCCATCATGTTCCCATTGATAGAATAATAGATTGGGAAAATGAAATCCTTTAATAAATAAGTGATCACCAGACCTCATGGAATTTAGTCATTTACTGAGCATTAATTCTCAAAGAAACTATAAGCATTATATTTCTTAGGTTAAGTGACAATAGTGGTCATGATCACAAAATACTATTCTAGGGACTGATGTGGCAGCACATAGCAATCCCCCCAAATGATAGGTTTTATGTAATACCCCAAATAATAATAGTATGTTAAAAACCTGAAAACTACTCCTGGAGGTAAAAGACAGGATTTTCTGCATAAAAATAACACTATATTATGCTTTTTGAAGCTGCAATTTGGGAGGGTGAAATTTTATTTTCTCAGATGTTCCAATGACACATATTTTTTCATGAAAAAAATTAGATCTAGATATGAAATAGAGGACACCTAGAGACAGATGAATTGGAAAGCTAAATCTGCAATTAATCATTGAGCTAATGCATAAAAGCTATGAGTTTAAATGTTTCAGCCATGCTTCCTTTGCTAATTGTGTTTGCTTCCTGCTGCTGCTCTTATTGTCACGATGTTTTTAATACTAAATCTGTATGTGTGAAGAATGAGGTCTGCTACCTTTCATGTTTAGAATTACTGAAGAACTGTGGCCTATATTTAGTTCAGTGATGAAAATACATAAGGCTGGATAGTGCTGATGTATCTGTCACTTGCTAAGTCACTTCCTATCAGTTCCAGGAGAAATTGACAGGTTTGATCTGGGAATTGAGATATCCTTTCCTCCTCTCTCCCTAAACTTCTCTCTCTTTTTTTTTTCCAGTTTTTCCTTTTATTTTTTTCTTTTTGTTTCTTTTCTTTTTTCTTTTTTATTGTTTGGGATTCGTTGAGGGTACAAAGAATTAGGTTACACTGATTGCTTTTGTTAGGTAAAGTCCCTCTCATAATTTGTCTCACCCCCAAGAAATGTGCCATACACCTTAAACCCCTATTCCTCTGCTCTTCCTCTCTACCTTCTCCCTCCTTTCCCTACCCCCCACCTTGTATCAGATCATCTCCTGCCTTCGTATTAGAATTGAGTACATTGGATTCTTGCTTCTCCATTCTTGTGAGCTCCCTAAGCTTTTCTAGGTAGGCCAGTGGTATTATAAACTATAATATATCTGTAATTAATATATCTGTAATATTCATCATTAACTCCAAATTTTAATGCCATTGTGTCTCCCAAGTATGAGGTTACATGAAAGAAAACAAAAATCTCACTGTGCTATTAAAAGAAGTTTGCAAAACCTATGCCTTTATTGTGCAATAGTTTGTATTATCCCAAAGTAGAAATAAAATAATGAGAAAACTGAATGCTTGAGGTAATTTAAATTACTGTCTAACTCAACACTAATCACAAAACAATTTGTCTATCAGTGTAGTTGGCAGTCAACTAATATAGTTAGTGTAACCAATATCCATTAAAACTAATGATCCAACGTGTTTATATAAAAGATGAGACTAAATTTGCCCTGTTACATCTACTGGAAATTTGGAAAAATGATTACCTGGTTTAATCTCCATCTTTATCTCTTTTTCCTCAAAAATTTTTATAGTAAGAAATAATAAAAAATGTCTATCTGAAGTAAATGTTTGAAAATTTTGAATTCTAAAAGTCTGTTTCTTTAATAAAAAAATAAACAAAGAGTCTTCAAATATGTTTATCATGTTCAGTTAAGAAAAATATCACAATGAAGTCTGCAGAGAGTTTAATATGTATCTAAATAATTCCTGCAACTTAATGCAATAAAGCTACATTCTAATCTGCTGAAAGAGGTAAATCTATCCTCATGAAAAACCCAGGCACCTCTCAAATGCTTAAATAAGGGAAAGCTAATACCCTGAGATTTCTATAATATTTTTAGATTTTTATTTATTATTTTCATCTTTATCTCCTCTTATACACTTGCCTACACCTTATGAATTGGTATTTTTATGCAATTCACACACATTATGTATATATAATAAACATAAAATTAACTAAAGCTGTAAAGTTTAGTACATTTTTCTTTTGCACATCAAAAAAGTATGAAATGATGCTTTTAGAAACTATAAGCTCAATAGTCTGCATATAGTAAATGTCCCATATATGCCTGTTATTGATAAAAACTTGTGAAGTATTAATTGATACATATTCTAAATAATAGATCTAAGATTTAACAGAAAATATCTTGTTAAATAAGTGAAATACATTTACCATTTGGCAAAACATTACATTATGGATTTAGTTTTATTGGTTTTTTACCCATTTGAATGAAAGATGTTTTATCTGTCTGAGTCCCAGCAGGAAATAGGTGGCATTCTCAAAAAAGACTATTGAAGTATTTTTTATATGGTAACATAGTTAGCATTAAGAGCAGCCAATAAAAGATGGTGCAAACCTGGACTAGCAATAGCAGAAAAGCCCTTACTCTCTAGGTCTGAAGGTAAAAGTAGTTCTTGGAAGTGGAAAGGGAAAAGGCATATCTCAAAATAAACTATCATCTCTAATTTAGGGACATAGCTAACCCATGGGAGGGAGAAAGCTAGAGAATAATCCCACTGTCTGAACACACCCTGTGCCCACCTTCTAGAGCTCCTACTGACACCTCCCATTGACTAAATCCTACTACAAGCCAGAAAACAAGTGGTCCCGATGATACAGGCCATAAAGATTAGCTTCATGGGCACAAAGCAGGATGCATGACTGTGGAAGGTATCACTATGAAATACAGCACTCCTAATTTATTGAGAGCTTTCATTATAACTATATGTTGAATTGTATTAAATGCTTTTTCTGCATGTATTAAGATGATCATAATTTTCTGTTTCATTCTGTTCTTGAAGCATATTAATTTGTATACATTGAACCATCCTTGCATTCCTGGATAAATTCCACTTGACCGTGATGTATTATCTTTTTTACTTGCTGTTGGAATCAGTTTGCTAACACTCTGTTAAGGATTTTTACATTTATACTCATCAAGGATATTGGCCTGTACTTTTCTACTTTCCTTTTTTTTGTTGTGTCCTTCTCTGGTTTTGGTATCATTGTTATAGTGGCCAGATAAAATAAGACAGGAAAAATTCCTTCCACTTCAATTTTTTAAAATACTTTGAGAAGAATTGTTGTTAATTCTTCTTGAAAGGTTCAGTGGAATTTAGCAGTGAAGCCATACAGTCCTGGAATTTTCTTTGTTGGGATAATTTTTATTACTATTTCAATCTTGTTGCTTGTTATTGATTCTTTTGAGTTTCTATTTCTTCTTAATTCAATCTTGGTGGGTTGAATATTTTGAGGAATTTATCTATTCCCTTTAGGTTTCTTAATTTGTTAGCATATAGTTGTTTATAGATTCTCCAATGATTCTTTGCATTTCTATGGTATCCACTATGACATCCCCTTTTTCATGTCTGATTTTATTTATTTGTGTCTTCTCTCTTTTTTTCTCAGTTTAGCTAATACTTTTTTTTTTAGTTTATCTAATACTTTTGAAAAAACATTTTTTGTTCCCTTCATCTTTTATATTATTTTAGTCTCAATTTCATTTATTTCTACTCTTACCTTTAAGGTTTCTTTCCTTCTACTAATTTTGGACTTGGCTTCTCTTACTCTTCTAGTTTCTGTAGATGTATCATTAGGTTGTTTATTTGAAATCTGTTGTTTTTTTTTTATGCAGACATTTATTGGTATAAATTAACCTCTTAACATCATTCTGCTGTATCCCATAGGTTTTTATATATAGTGTTTCTATTTTCATTTGTTACAAAAAATTTTTAAATTTCATTCTTAATTTCTTCCTTCCTTCCTTCCCATTGGTCATTCAGGAGCATGTTGTTTAATTTCCAAGTATTAATTCCATTGTGGCCAGATAAAATGCCTGGTATGAGTTAGATTTTTTTAAACATTTTTGAGATTTGTTTTGTGTTCTAACATATGCTCAACCCTGTAGAGTGCTCCATGTGCTGATGAAAAAATGTGTACTTTGTAACTGTTGGGTGAACAATTTGTACCTCAACATAATAAAGGCCATATATGATAAACCCACAACTAACATCATATTCAACAGGAAAAAGCTAGAAGAACCAGAACAAAACAAAGATATCCACTTTTACCGCTCTTTTTCAACATAGTCCTAGAAGTCCTAACTAGAACAATTAGACAAGAGAAATAAACAAAGGGTATCAGCTGGGAAGGAGTAAGATGAAATGTCCCTGTTTGCAGAGAATATGATCTTATATAGAGAAAAATAAAAAAAAAAATTCAGTAAAGTTGCAAGATACAAAATCAAATAGATAAATCACTAGAATTTCTATACACCATGAACTAGCAGGAAAGGAAATCAAGAAGAAAATCCAATTTACATAGTTACAATTTATGTAAACTACCTAGGAGTAAATTTAGCCAAGGAAGTGAAAGAACTCTACAATGAAAACACAAGTGACAGAAATTAATGAGCACAAAAACCAATGGAAAATGATTCCAAGCTTATGGTTTGGAAAAAGTATTATTGCTAAAATGACCATACTACCCAAAGCAATCTACAGATTCAATGCAATCCCTCTCAAAAATCAATGGCATTCTTCATGGAATTAGAAAAAATTGCCCTGAAATGTGTATGGCACTGCAAAAGACCCTGAATAGCTTAAGTAATCTATAGAGAAAAAAAAAAAAAGTCACACTATCAGACTTCAAAATACGCCACTAAGTTGTAGTAACCACAATAGTGTGTGTTGTGGTTATAACATAAAAATTGTATTGTATTTTTTATTTCCATAAAAACAGAAACAAAGATGATTGGAACAGAATAGAGGATGAAGAAATTAATTCACATATCTATATCCAAGTGATTTTCTCATTTGTTTACATTTGCTATTATATTATTTACCAACCTTTTTTGTTAGATGTATTATTAAATCTTCTGTTGAAGAAGACATTGCATTAAGTGAAAAGAACAACTCCTGTATTTTTCATATATATTCAACGTTAATGAGATATAGTATCTCATTAATGCTATACTCATAGACATCTCATTTTCTACATGGTATTAATGGAGGAATCATGCTATCTCATTTTTTTTCAATAATGATATATGTAAGTTTTTAATATCCTAATAAAAACATTTTTAAAAGTCACCTAACAAATATAATGTGAAAACATTTTTAATCTATCAAATTAATGGTTTAAATAAATGCTCCAAAAGAACTATGGGACAACACAGGAGAGTTATAAAATTCTCTGCAAGATAATGTTCTTTTATCCTCATGTGTTTTAGGTAGAAATTACCAGGAGTAATCATTTTAGGGCTTAGACCCCCAAATCAAATATCACTTTCCCACTTCCTTTCCTTGATCATCAAACTGTTCTCTACATTACTTTGAAGCATAGTCTTTAAATATTAAGCAATTGATGTACCTTAGTTATAATGAAGTAATTGGAATTTAGACTCAAATGTTAAGTTTGAAATATAAGAGCATGATGTCTGTTAACAGCATGTTTTAAAAGGTCTGTGGAGGAGTTTGTGGCTTGCCACAGTAGAGAAAGTCATAGCAGCACACAGATGGCCTCATAAATAGAAAGGTTTGAATGGTCAGTTTCCTGACAGTGCATCGCTTCAACTAAGACCCATGAGGGCAGAGCCAGCCCTCTTGGGACTGGAAAAGAACATCCATTGAAATCAGATAATGGGTATTATCTTTCCCATCCCTTTCTTTACTGTTAGGATGTCAATCTCCACTGGAAATTTCACAAACCTAGCTTTAAATAAGGTTTCAAACAAATGTGTTTGTTTAAATATGTATCTTGAGAATAAGATAATGTCAGTAGATATGGAAAATAAAAAGAAAATATTCCATGGCCATATAAATTTGGGATATGCCTTAAATTCTCTCTCTTTCTCGATTGTAACCCATTTTACTTAGTGAAGACTCTGAGAAGCTCTGCAGTAAAAAAGAAAATCTATTTAACTGAGCTTAACTAGGTGTTTTCTCAAATTAATTTTAAGATGATTTTTTTTTTGGATGAAAAATCTGTAAATAATTCTTAATGGGTTAGGGTATCCCAAAACATATTTAAGAAAAAGTGGTAAGCCATATCAAAATTTAAATAATTTTCATTTTACTGGAAATATGATCCAGATCTAATAACATTTATCAAAGCTTTTAACTAGATCAATTTTTCTAATTAAATATCTTTGTGACTTTCTTTTTAATAGTCATTTTCTTATTATTAATATAATTTTCTTCATCAAATTGAGGGCTGCTAGATAAGAATTATAGTTCACTTTTGTTAAAGACTAATTTTTAAAGGCAAAGCCATAATTCTCATACAAATGTCTTTAAGATCTTATTTAATTCGTTCATTAATGAATGAACCAGTGAGACATTACAGCCAGTTCAAAGAATTCAAAAGGTACACATAAAAGTTAACCAGAAATGCTGCAATTATAGCATCTTCACTGGGCACAACTCATTGGCATTTATTTCTATGGATAAGAATCATTTGTATTACTAATTGTTAGTAAGACCTAAGAGATAGGTAAGTTTATATCATTAAAAACATTAATTCACTATAGCCAAGAACTGCAAGATCTAATTTCTAACCCCCATGATGGAATATTAAAAATAGTGTTTTTATTAAATGATGGATGAACTGCAAGGAGAAAAGGGTTGACACACTTTTGGTGAGATTGCCTACTTAAAAGTGGATTGTTGTGGAAAATTAAATTTTAGTTTCACAAAATAATTTACTCTCTCTGGGGATTCAAATGGTTATTTTAATACATTAACGATGGAGTCATAAAATTTCTTCAAGATATTTTTAAATATTAAAAAAAGGCATAACCTATTCACAAAATAGGTATGAACTCGTTGATATCATAATGTAACAAATGTTAAATTAACTCCAAATTCTTTTAAATTGAATGGAGAAATTGAAGTAGAAAATTAAATCAAACGTCAAAGCAAATCTTGTGTTGGGACCAGGACCTAGAATCCAGGACCAACGTCACAATGTGGAGCAAGAATGTAGCCAGAAAAGCTAAGTAGGCTCAGCACATTGTTCCCAGACTCCATCCAAACAAGCTCTACACAGGACATAATAAATCTATGCATACCTGGATAAGGCACAGTAAGACCATACTTTTGTTTGGGGTTGTTCTGGAAGATATGAATATATGGATGTCCTAATTATAAAATGAACACATCACAATAATAACAGCTAACGTTAAATCAAAGCAAATTTGCGATCAGTCTATATCATGAGAGCTAATAAAACAGTCTCTGCTTCCCAGTGAGGTCATCAAGAAAGCAAGAAATCCAGAAAGCTTATTCATCCCTCAACACTCATTACCTACATCATAAAGATTAGGCTTGTCAGTCAATCAATCACAAGAGTAATTTTATTTAATTCGTACTAATGAAGAGATTTGAGTGGTGATGACACTAAACAATTGATCTAATGGAAATATATGACTCTAACAACCAAAATTAAATTTACATAAAATATTTTGTTATTGTGTAAATGAGGTTTCATTGTACTAAATGACTGACGACAACCTGACTCAAGAAAGTAATAATAATAGTAGGAATAAAACCTATGTTTATCTGTCCATTGTCATAGGCCAAGCACTAAATAATACATATATTATCCAATTTATTTGTATATATATAATCCATTTATATCTCAAAGTAAGAAAATAGTGCCCCAAGAAGTTGAAGAAATTTTCCAAAGTCACGTGACTATTAAATGGTGACTGAAAGAAATGAATTTGGATCAAACTGGGATAGTTCTGCAGAAACTGGGATATGGTAGTTAACCTAGGAAAAAGGGCCCTGAAAACCTGATTTTATTACAACAGATATTGCAAGAAAGCAAATATAGCAATTTAAGTGCTTTGAATTTTTATAGCTAAAAGATTTTAGGAAGGCAGGAGACTACCATTTTGGTAAATGGTTACTTTTTTAATTAAATAAAATCATGATACATGATCACTGTAAACATAATACTTTAATTGACTTGGAAAGATAAAATACATTCTTCATTAAAACACCATAAGACCTTCCATGACTGTTGCAGTGTATGGGCCTATCCCCTTAGCAAGCATCTGTGGTATCTGAACCCCACACATTGCCTTCTTTCTCCTGCATTAACTTTCACCTTCAGATGGGTCTGATTGCTGTTCTCACCAACAAGAAAAAAAGTCAATCCAAAAGGCTAGGGCTCATAACTCCTTCTATCCGCAGAGTCCCTAAGTGTAAATGCTTAATAATAAGTTTTAAAGAGTAACTAAAGAAAGAAGAGGAAGGAGGAAGAAGGGGAAGATGAGGAACAGGAGGAGGAGGGGAAAGGGTGAGGGAGAAGGGCAAAGAGAACAGAATGAGGATGAAGAAAAGGAAAGAAGGAAGAAGTGAAAGAAGGAAGGAAGACAGGAAAGAGAGCTACAATTTTCATTAAAATTAAAAAGTATCTTAAATTATTTTTAAAAACCCAAATCTTTATGTTCTCTATGAACATTTCAGAGGGGCAAGAATCAGTAAAAACAACTCTTATGTCAAGTTAATAGCTAATAAAAATAATAATTTCATTTAACATATCTGTTATCAAAACTGCAAAGGGATTTTGATCTGGGTGTAGTTGTTCACTGAAGAAAGATCAAATTATTGAGACAAGAGGATTGCCAAAGAATAAAGGAAGTGTTTGTTTATACCACTACAGACATATTGTTAGCAAACAGGAGAAACTGCCTTAAAATATCTCTTCAAATAATAGAGATCATGGACTTTTCAGGAAGGGGGCGTGTAGGAGTGGAGGCAAGATGGTAGTCTGTAGCCAGCTTTCCACAGAGGCTCCCATCCAGAAGGAGAGTTAAGGACAGAAATTTAGCAAAAAAAGCTGATGGTTCGGATCTGAGCTAAAAGAGAAGGTTGAAGAACACACATCAACCCTGTTCAGGCGAGCTACAACCCCAAGGATACAAACAAAAAGTACAGAATCCATCACCTAGAAGACAGGAGTCCCCTCCCCCATGAGAACAGCTCTCAATATACTCCATACCTCCATACAAACAAGTGAGAAGAGTTCAAATATCCTACCATTTTACCCCACGGGAGAGACCCTCTAAAAACTGGACCTCCTTCCCCTACTAGGGTGCCATGGCACTCTCCTGCCAGGCATAAAACTGTATAAAACTGTGTATCTTCTTTACCTGCAATTTTGAACTCCCAGAACTCCCCTACACTCTCACCACGAGGTCTGGAAGCCTGTCCCCCATGGAGTTCAGATTCTTGGGCACTTTCTCGAGGGGTGTAGATGGGGAATGGGCCATTGCTGATCTGTGCTGATATTCCAGCTTGGGAATAAGGAGAAAAAAATCAGCTGAGAGGGAACTGAACTGCAGAGGCAGTACCCCAAGGCACAGAACAGTACCGGCAGCAGTGGAAACAATAACAATAGGGCTCACACCCCTGGGGATATTTTGGAAGGACAGTCCCAGTCTCTCTGGGCAACCAGAGGAAGCCAGACAGCTTCTCCAGTGGCAGCCATTGGCAGAACACATCTGGGACAGAAACACAGGCCCCAGGAGTAAGGGTATGGCTGAGGCGGTACCAGCCTGGGTGAAGCACGGGGATTAGAATACACATGCACAGATACAGCAGACATCTAGGGCGGAGCTGCCCCAGAGGACTGCTTTACTGAGCTTCAGATGCACCCAGCCCTTGGGGAATCAAAGCTGAGACAAAGGGCAAGCAGCAAGAGGCTGGAACTAACAGCTAAGTGTGACTTTTGACTGAGTCGGCCCTAACACAAACTTCAGTAGAGACTAGGCAGCAGCACAACCAGGGCTGATTTGCAGTCCAGCATCTGATGCACAGGGGAAAATAGCCGGGACAGAAACAAATTCTGCAAAGTTGTTTTGTTCTGTCTGCAACATCAATCAGGGGCAGGGCGAGAACTGAGTGAATCGCCCCAGCCCCTATTAAGCACCCAAGGTTGTCAGATCTTACCTCCCCCTGCTGGATAGTAGCAGAGAGTGGCAGAGACTGGCAGCCTGGTCAAGGAGACACAGATCTCCCTGTGACTCAGGCAGGTGCAAAACCCTGGAGCATCTGCTCATTGGAGGGAATTGGATCACAACCCTGCGGGGTTACCAGTGACTTCCTGTGACAGAGGTGCAAGGTAGAGAAGGAGGCATCAACCTTCCAAGACTCATTTATTTGCTGGGTGGGTCCTTCTGATCTCACGGAGCACCCAAGTGAGTTATACTAGAGCTGCCAGCAGACCCCTGCTATCTAGTTGCTGCAGACCTTTTGAACTCTCCCACCTGAGGCCAGTGCTGACTAGGACAATTCATTGGGACCTCTTCAACTGGGCCAATCACCTGAGGACTATGCAAAGTGGTACCCTGAGTGTGTGGTTGTGAGAAGGTTTGATTTTCCTTTTCCAATTGTTGCCTGTGGGGGGCGAGGTGACTTAACTGCTGGTATTTCTCCACAGCTCAGACTTCAACCCAGAGTAACTGATTCTCTAGAGTAAGACAGAGACCAGCTAAAAATAAGACAAAGCCAATTAACCCCACCACACCAAGAAGGTCCCCAGTTTCTCAGGCCGTAGCACTGTATGGGTCCTTGGCAAAGCCCTAGGGGAAAAGGTACAGAGGTCAGTCCCAGCATTCAGACAAAGGAATAGCCAAACACTACTCCTAGAACCCCCAACCCAACTTCAATATGATGAGATTTCAATTATTAATATTTATGCATCCAACCAGAATGTGCCTCAATTTATAAGAGAAACTCTAACAGACATAAGCAACCTAATTTCCTCCAGCTCCATAGTAGTCAGAGATTTTAACACTCTTTTAGGAGTGTTGGATAGATCCTCCAATAAGAAGCTAAGCAAAGAAATTTTAGATTTAAACTTAACCATTCAACATTTGGATTTAACAGACATCTACAGAACATTTCATCCCAACAAAACTGAATACACATTCTTCTCATAAGCCCACGGAACATACTCCAAAATTGATCACATCTTAGGTCACAAATCCAACTTTAGCAAATTTGAAAGAATAGAAATTATTCCTTGCATCTTCTCGGACCATCATGGAATAAAAGTTGAACTCAGTAACAACAGAAATCTGCATACTTATACAAAAACATGGAAGCTAAATAACCTTATGCTGAATGATAGATGGGTCATAGACAAGATTAAGATGGAAGTTACCAAATTTTTGGAACAAAATGACAATGTAGACATGAATTATCAGAACCTCTGTGATACAGCAAAGGCAGTCCTAAGAGGGAAATTTATAGCACGACAAGCCTAACCTAACCAGGAAAAAAAGAGTAAAATCTCTAATTTCATCAATCAGAAATGGTAGAGACGAAATAACAACAGGCTTCTCAGAAATTTTCAAAAGTATGAAAATCTGAAGGAAATTGACCAATACATTGAAGCACGCCACCTTCCAAGATTCAGCAGAATGAAGTAGAAATGTTGAACAGGCCTATATATAGTTCTGAAATAGCATCAACTATACAAAATCTCCCTAAAAAGAAAAGCCCAGGACCAGATGGCTTCACGTCAGAATTCTATCAAACCTTTAAAGAGGATCTAGTACCTATATTACTCAACCTTTCCAAAATATAGAAAATAAGGAATACTAACCAACACATTCTATGAAATAGACATCACCTTGATCCCCAAACCAGGGAAAGACCCAAAAAGAAAAGAAAATTATAGACCAATATCACTAATCAATATTGATGCAAAAATATTCAACAAGATCCTAGCAAACAGAAACCAGCAATGCATCAAACAAATTATACACCATGACCAAGTGGGTTTTATCCTAGGGTCTCAAGGCTGGTTCAATATATGCAAATCTATAAATATAATTCAGCACATAAACAAATTAAAAAACAAAGACCATATGATTCTCTCAATTCATGCAGAAAAAGCTTTTGATAATATCCAGCATCCGTCCATGATCAGAACACTTAAGAAAATTGGCATCGAAGGGACATTTCCTAAACTGATAGAGGCCATCTCCAGCAAACCCACAGGCGATAATTGTATTGAATGGAGTTAAATTGAAATCATTTCCACTCAGATCAGGAACAGGCAAGGTTGCCCATTGTCTCCACTGCTCTTTAACATCGTAATGGAAGTTTTAGCCATTGCAATTAGGGAAGGGTATCTATATACGGTCAGAAGAGATCAAACTTTCACTCTTCGCAGATGATATGATTGTATACCTGGAAAATCCCAGGGAATCTACTACAAAACTCCTAGAAGTGATCAAGGAACACAGCAGTGTCTCAGGTTACAAAATCAACACTCATAAATCTGTATCCTTTATATATACCAACAATAGCCAAGATGAAAAAACAATTAAGGACTCTATACCCATCACAGTAGTGCCAAAGAAGATGAAATATTTGGGAGTTTACCTAACAAAGAATGTGAAAGATCTCTATAAAGAGAACTATGAAACTCTAAGAAAAGAAATAGTTGAAAATGTTAATAAATGGAAAAACATACCATGCTCATGGCTGGGAAGAACCAACATCGTTAACAAGTTCATACTACCGAAAGCAATATACAATTTCAATGCAATCCCTATAAAAGCTCCATTGTCATACTTTAAAGATCTTTAAAAAAATAATACATTGTTTTATATGGAATCAGAAAAAACCTCAAATAGCAAAGACATTACTCAGAAATAAAAACAAAGCAGGATGAATTATGCTACCAGACCTCAGATTATACTACAAATTGAGAGTGATTAAAACAGCATGATAATGGCATAAAAACAGAGAGGTAGATGGATGGAACAGAATAGATAACCAAGAGATGAACCCAGCTACTTACCGTTATTTGATCTTTGACAAGCCAATTAAAAACATTCAATGGGGAATAGATTCCTTATTTAACAAATGGCACTGGGTGAACTGGCAGGCAACCTGTAGAAGACTGAAACTAGACCCACACCTTTCACCATTAACTAAGATAGACTCTGACTGGATTAAAGATTTAAACTTAAGACCTGAAACTATAAAAATACTAGAAGAAACCATAGCAGATGGTGTCAAATCCAACATTGGCTTTAACACCTGGCCTATTATAAGGGACCTTGTAGATGATGTCTTCACTGTTACAGAGGATGAAATTAAGGTAAGGCTCTAAAATGGTGTAATTGCTTGGGCAAAAGAACCCTGTTATGAGCAGCAGGTAATCCACAGAAACTTGACTAGGTGATTTCATAACATGTGGGAAAGTACCCTAGATTATGATAACCTTCTTGCCAGTAGAAGTAGTTAAGATGAAAGAAAAGCCTTGGCAGGCACATATACCTAAGGAATAAGAAAATTCAAACCAGGTATATCCTCTTCTGGCCTTCATAACTCCCCTCCCCGCCATCTCACTAATTCTCATTCCCTTCTGTTCCAACAGTATGCAACCCAGCTGGTGTGGGAGAGGATGAAACTACTCATTGAACCTACAGCTGGTGTTGGAGTGGCTGTTGTGCTGTCTCAGCATTTTCAAGGGTTGGGCGTCAGTTCCCCTTTCAGTTTGGACTGGTAGCAGTCATCTGCATTCAACGGTTCTACAGCATATACCTTTACACTAGGTCTCAGAGCCTAGGAAGAAAAACATTAACACACAACAAACCATGGCGTTGTCTGCTTGTCTAAAATAAGCAGAACAGGTAATAACATTTCTCCCTAATTAAGAGCTTTTCCCTTTGATGGATGTATTGAAAATATGATCTAAAGCACTTTATAAATAAATGGTATGTCTAATACTGGCCTTCAGTTGCCTGGATCACATCTGCTTCTACTGGTTATTTGGGAAAGTGTTGCCCCTGGTATGGATAGTAGAGTGTGACAGATAGATGGAATTCAGGGCTAGGACTATGAAGGTGCCATTCATTATAACTATTGTTCTGGGAGGAATTTTGAACAGGTATCCACCATGTACTATGATGTAAAATAAATCCTCTGTGTGAAAAAAAAAATACTAGAAGAAAGTGTAGGGAAAATTCTCGAAGAAATTGGTCTGGGTGAATATTTTATGAGGAAGACCTCTCCACCCCCCTGGGCAATTGAAGCAGCATCAAAAATATACTACTGGGACCTGATCAAACTAAAAAGCTTCTGCACAGCCAAGAACACAGTTAGTAAAGCGAGCAGATAGCCCTCAGAATGGGAGAAGATATTTGCAGGTTATGCCTCCGACAAAGATTTAATAACCAGAATCCACAGAGAA
>CAUYRH010101313.1:0-13098 GCA_963574655.1 Perodicticus potto | reverse complement strand
GAGATTCTTTTATGCTGCAGATATCTGGCCTGAGTTCTTGAATCCAGTCAGCCAACTTGTTCCTCTTTAGAGGACAATTTAAGCCATTCACATTAATTAAGAATATTGATAAGCCTGGTAGAATTTTGGGTATCGAGTTTTTCGAAAGTCCAGTGGACATTTTTAATCCTTTTTGCCACTGTGGAAGTTGGAATGTGATCAAAAGTTTCTGAGTGAGTTTACTTTTGTGGTGGAGGATTGCGCTGGTCATTATGGAGGATAGGTCTGAGAATATCCTGGAGAGCTGATTTAGTTATAGCAAATTTCTTCAACATGTGAATGCCATTAAAGTATTTAATTTCTCCATCATCAATGAAACTCAGTTTTGCTGGCTTCAGGATCCTGGGTTGAAAGTTATTTTGTTTTAGGAGATTATAAGTTGATGCCCAACCTCCTCTAGCTTGAATGGTTTCAGCAAAGAGATCTGCAGTTATTCTGATATTTTTCCCCTTGTAGGTTATGGTTTTCTTCCATCTGGCTGCTTTCAGAATTTTCTCCTTCATATTAACTTTAGTGAAGTTAATTATGATGTGCCTGGGGGATGTCTTTTTCGGGTTGAGTTGTGCTGGGGTTCTGAAACTGTCTGGGACAATTGATTTGGACCTCTTAAACTGGGCCAATCACCTGAATATCTGAATTTCAGAATCTTTTGGCATGTCTGGAAAGTTCTCTTTCATAATCTCATGAAGAAGAGCCCCTGTGCCTAGCGAAGCCACTTCATTGCCTTCAGGGATCCCTATCAGGTGAATATTGCTTTTCTTCGAATTATCCCAGAGCTCTCTGAGAGAATGATCCATTTTTGCTCTCCATTTCTCTTCCTCTTTGAGTTTGGGAGCATTCGAAAGCTTTGTCTTCAATATCAGAATTCCTTTCTTCTGCTTCCTCCATTCTCTTACTGAGGGATTCTATGTATTTCTCAGATCTTTGAGGGCTGCAAATTCTTGTCTCAATATGTCAAAATCTTTGGTGACTTTGTCTTTGAATTCCTTGAATTCTTGAGACAACTTTTGAAATGCTCCTTGAATTTCTAATTCCAACTTTTCCTCTATTTTATTGATCTTATTTGCAATCCAAATTCTGAATTTGGTTTCTGACATCTCAGCAATCTGTTTATGAATGGGATCTTCAGTTGAGTCCACCAAATTGTTCCTTGGGGGGGGGGTTGATCTACTCTGGTTATTCATGTTACCGGAGCTTTTCCACTGATCCCGCCCCATGATTATTTTACACCGTTTGGCTAGAAGAGCAGATAAGGAGAAGTTGGGTTGGGTGCTCCTGGAGTAGTGATTGGCCAGACCTTTGACCAAAAGCTGAGACTGGTGTCTGTTCCTTTTCCCTAGAGCTTTGCCAAGGACCTGTTCAGTGATATGGCCCTAGAAACTGGGGACCTTCTTGGTGTGGTGGGGCTAAGTGGCTCTGTCTTATTTCCAACTGGTCTCTGCCTTACCCTAGTGAATCAGTTACTCTGGGTTGACACCTCAGCTGTGGATAAATACCAGCAATTGAGTCACCCCACCTCCCACAGGCAACAATTGGAAAAGGAAAATCAAACCTTTCCACAACCATGCACCCAGGGTACCACTTTGGATAGTCCTCAGATGATTGGCCCTGTTCAAGAGGTCCAAATCAATTGTCCCAGTCAGCACCAGTCTCAGGGGGGAGAGTTCAAAAGGTCTCTGGCAACTAGATAGCAAGGGTCTGCTGGCAGCTCAAGTATGACTCACTCTAGTGCTCCATGAGGTCAGAAGGATAAACTCAGCAAATAAATTAGTCTGGGAAGGTTGATGTCTCCTTCCCTGCCTTGCACCTCTGTCACACCCAGTCACTGGTAACCCCACAGGGCTGTGACCCAGTTCCCTCCAATGAGCAGATGCTCCAGGAGTTTGTGCCTACCTGAGTCACAGGGAGATCTATGTCTCCTCAGCCAGGCTACCACACTCTGTTACCATCCATCAGGGGGAGGTGAGGCCTGCAACCTCAGGTGCTTAATGGAGGCTGGGGTATTTCACTCAGTTCCAGTCCTGTCCCTGATTGATGTTACTGACAGAACACAACTTTGCAGAATTGGTTTCTGTCCCAGCTGTATTCCCCTGTGGATCAGATGCTGTTTGAGCAACTCTGCACTGTCTGTGCCACTGCCCAGTCTCGGCTGCAGTTCCTGTTACAGCAGATGTGAACAGAACAGGCACCTAGCTGTCAGTTCCAGCCACTGCCTGACTGTCTTTGTCTCAACTTTGATGCCCTGAGGACCGGGTACATCTGAGGCTCAGTGAAGCAGTCCTATGGGTCAGCCCTGCCCTGGGAGTCTGCTGTCTCTGCATGTGCGTATTCCAATCCCTGCACTCCACCCAGGCTGGTACTGCTTCAGGCATACCCTTTACTCACGGGGCCTGCATTTCCATCCCTGATCTGTTCCACCAGTGGCTGCTACCGAGGAAGATGCCCAGCTTCCTCTGGTTGCCCAGAGAGACTGGGAGTGTCCTTTCAAAATATCCCCAGGGGTGTGACCCTTATTGTTTCTGCTGCTGCGGGGCTGCCGTTCTGTGCCTCGGGGCACCACCACTCCCGTATGGTTCCCTCTCAGCTGAGGTTCCCTCTCAGCTGACCATCCTCTCCCTTCTCCCATGCCAGAGAACCAGCACAGGTCAGCAACAGCCCAAGCCCTGTCCACACCCCTTGAGAAAATGCCCAAGAATCTGTACTCCATGGGAGACATGCCTCCAGACCTCTGGGTGAGAGTGGAGGGGCATGCTGGGAGTTCAAAACTGCAAGTAGTGAATATGTACAGTTTTACACAGTTTTATGCCTGACAGGAGAGTGCCATGGCACCCTAGTGGGGGAAGTAGATCCGGTTTTTAGAGGGTCTCTCTCCTGTGGGATAAAGTGGGAGGATATTTGAACTCTGCTCACTTGTTTGTATGGAGTGTACTGAGAGCTGTTCTTGTGGGGGAGGGGACTCCTGTCCACTTGGTGATGGATTTTGTACCTCTTGTTTGTATCTTTGCAGTCGCATCGAGCCTCAGCAGGGTTGATGTGCATTCTTCAACCTTGTCTCTTGGCTCAGATCCGAGCATCAGCTTTCTTGCTAAACTTCTGTCCTTTAACTCTCCTTCTGGATGGGAGCCTCTGTGGAAAGCTGGCTTCAGTCAGTCATCTTCGTATCTTTTGTTTTGTCCCCTTTCCTTCTCTCCCCTCTCTCTTCCTTGTCCCTTTCTGTCCCCTACCACATGCCATCACCCTTCCCAGAAAGTATATTTGATTTGCCTTTTTGGCAAATTTTGTTCTTCTTGATCTACTTTCTTTTGTGTCTGACCTTTCTTAATTCCGTTTTTTCTCTCTTTTCTAACTTTTTGGTCACTTAGCGTAGCAGTTTGTATTCTTTCCTAACATATGCCAGTACCCTAATGTCACAGCACTGGCTGTGTAGGACCTGTGTCTTTCCTTGCCGATTGGGGTTCTTGCAGTTACTTGATTTGAATAATACTCTTGAATATAAACTATAAATTTTTCTTTAAAATGCTGAATTCCATTAATTTTTATGAAATTATAAATTTCTTATTAAGCTATCGTATTTTATACTTCTCCTTAAAATAGTAGGTAGGCAAAAATAAAAATAAATCTATATTTAATTTTATTGGGTAAAAGTGAGATTTGTTTGGAGTCCACTGTGCAAACTTCTAGGACTGTGTGGAACAAATTAAGAAACAATTTTGTCATTAATAAAGGTAAACCCCAGAATCTCCCGAGGTGGCTCTGGGGCCATCTACCGATTTTGTTATGTAGCATTTTCTCATTTCATTATGAGTTTTTCCATGGTTCATATGCTACTCAGTGAATTTTAAAACATCTAAGTTAATTGGTTTGATGTTGAACTTAATTGTATTGCGTTCTGACCTGTACGTAGTCTATTTTCAAAAAACAGTGCAAGTGTACATGAGAAGGTGGACTCACTACCAGAGACTAGGTCCTCTTTAACTCCACTTCATAAGCCTGTTCCCTAAATTGTATAAACTTACCATATGCTTTCTCATCTTCTGTCTGCTTGATCTACCAATTACTGAGAGTAGTGGGTTAAAATCTCCCATTATGACAGTGTATTTTTCCAAACTTGTAGTTTTGCCATTTTCTTCTTCATGAATTTTGAAGCTCTCTAGTTAGCTGCATACAAATTTAGAATTTTGCCTTTTTTTGCTAAGTTTATCATTAGGGAATGATCTTTGTTCATCAGTTTCTTTTAATATGTATTTTGATGATCTTTTACTTCCAACCATTGGCAGCCCCTGTGCTTTGGTGGGTCTCTTGCTGATGACGGTGGATTTTCCAATAGCATGCAGCTTTCTGAAGGGCACACGGCACACTGCCTTTCCAGACAGGACAGCTGCCTTTTGTTTAGTTCACTTGCATCATGATGATTACTGATAATGTTATTTCTTTCATCTTATTTTATATTTGTCCTGCCTTTTGAAGGTTGTTTTTGTTCCTTCCTTTTTCTATTCCTTTAGGTTGACCAAGATTTTAAAAAATTAATGTATTTTTCTTCCACTAACTAGTTTGGAAATATAACTCCCTACTTCTATTTGTGTGTATATGATTGCACATATTAACTTATTCTAAAAATAATCTACTCTGTCTTCCTAAACTTATGTCATTCTATTATTTTACATATTATCACCTAGGTATTTTTATTATTATTATTTTTTATTTCTTTTTTCTTTTTACTATTAAATCATAGCTGTGTACATTAATGCAATTGTGAGGTACAATGTGCTGGTCTTATATGCAATTTGAAGTATTTTCATCTAACTGGTCAACATAGCCTTCACGGTATTTTCTTAGTTATTAAGACATTTATATTCTACATTTAGTAAATTTCACGTGTACCCTTGTAAGAGGTATTTTTATTATTATCCAAATCAAACATTACTCTTGTCTTACCATCAATATTTGATTTGATTTATTCACATTAGCCTAGGTCTTCTCTATTCCTTCATGCTTCTCACACTTTTACATAGAGGATTGTTTTTTCTTTCTTTCTGAAATACTTCCTTAGAAGTTTCTTTAGATATGGTCTGGTGGTGATGAATTGTCTAAACAATTATCCAACTGTAGAATTTTCTGGCCCTCTGACTAAATCATCTCCTCCCAACAGGTGCTCAGTGCCTCAGGCCCAGAGACAGCAGCACAGCTCTGCCATGCACCTTCTCATGCTCTCCAGCTGGTGTCCGTGAGGCTACAGCTTACAGATGCAGACAAAACTCCAAGACAAAGATACCAGCTCGTTACTGACACATCACCACTCTGTGTACTGCAAAGAAACCTAGGAAATGTGTGTAGAAAATTATTCAGATAACAGCACTTAAAACTGAGGGAATTCATGCTTTAATAGACACTGAAATCACAAAGGAAGAAGGCCAAGTGCCTTAGCAATCTCAATAAAAATATGAAGTTCTTTTTACATGGTAAATTTCCTAATATAAAAAGTTTAATGCCATCTGGAAACCGTGTAATTTACAAAAAAGTCCACATAGGCCAAAGATGGCTAACACTGCATATAAGGAACATGAAAGCCGAATGGGGAAGGTTTCTGAGGGGACAGCAGGTGTCCTGACATGGAACATCTTTAAAGGATCCAGAACAAACAAGGCCCAGTTCACAAACCACATGTACACTCATTTTAGATAAAACAACAAAATATGTGATCAAAATTATACAATTTTTACTTTTTGCCTACTTATTAAAAGCAAACCAGATTATTGCATGGTATTTTTCCAACCTGAACGAAAATTATCAAGGCTACAGTTCTCCTTATGGGTATGCAAGTATGCGTGGCTGGGAGACGAAGGGACATGCATGGACCAGGGACTTACTACAGTGCTTGCCCCACTGGACAGTCACTGGGACAGACGAGAGCATAGTCAGGATAGTGTAGGCAGCACCTCATCTCCTGGTGAAACCCAGCAAATATCAGTGTGGACCATGAGATTTTAAAAAATGGGATGGAGGAGAGAGCTATTTCATTTTGCTGCCTATTAATCAAAATGATCAAAATATTAAGTTTCAGAAGCTATTTTCTCTTGGTTATTTGGACTTAGTTAAAAACTATCAGAGCAGCTGAATAGTTCACTACCCCCTCGATTTGTGGTCACCCTAAGGTCTCTATGAGAGAGTTGTACTGCTTGTCTTCTGTGTATCTGCATCTGATTGGGGTAGATTAGGGTAGGGCAGTCCCGTTTCTGGAACTAAAAGGAAATATATCTACTAACACTTTTTTAAAATGGTAAGCAAAAACTGTTTTTGTAAATATTCCCCACATCCACTGACTCCTCCCAAAAGGGGCAAAGAGCTTGTGGCTATGCAGGAGACATTTGCTTTCATCCAGGTGACCCTCAATGCTCAGGGTTCCTAGGCACACCAGCCAATGTAGCCACTACATTCTCTCTTCCTAGATTGTAGAAACAAAACATGAATAATTATGTTGTCTGTCATCTATGCCAGGAGTCAGCAAACTCTTCCTTAAAAGGCCAGGTACTAGATATTTTAGGCTGTAAGAGCCAAGAGACAAAATTAAGAATATTATGTTGGTCCTTACATAACCATTTGGAAAGCTGAAATCCATTGTTAGCCTGTGGGTCATACTTGCCAACCCCTGATCTATACAAAGAAATATTTGTGAGTTATACAATCTCTCATAATTTTAAGAGCATGCTTTTTTCAGGGTAGCCTGAAAAATTCACCTTGATTTTATGATTTCACATCCATTTCACTCAGAAACACCAAGACTTACAATAACATAAAGAAGTGGCGACTCCATGGTGATCTTTAGATTCGTCTTATCATTTTATCACCTTTGTTTTCCCTTCAGTGAAACTTACATCTAGGACAAAAAAATATCACATATACCATTTGGCTCTTTAATATGAAACCTAAAAAACAATGTACTTAGGACTAAAACCAGGTTAGAGTCCACAAGTCCTCCTAGCTGGCTTGATAACCACAGGAAGCGCGGTCCAGGTGGTGGAGGGTGTCGGCAAGAGGTGGGCAAATAGGGACCCCAGGCCTTTACTCCAGGGATCCTTGGCACTTGGGAAAGAGGCTGTGAGAGCTTTGCTGAGAAAGGGACAGCCTAACCATTCACATATGGATCTAGAAATTTGAGGTTACTTTTTACTGTTGAGGACCTGATTTAGCTAAATGCACAGTGCTGTAAATTTGGCTTTCATTTGCTACGGTATTGTTATTACCATTTTCCCTCTACTAACATAAAGACAGTCTTATAATTCTTATTTCTTTATAAAATATTTATGGTTTTAGTGTTGGGATCAGGGTTAGACTAAGACATCCTTATTGTTTGTTTTTGTCAATAAGGCTGTTGGTTTAAATGAAAAACCTCTATCATGTAGCTTAGGAGAATAACACAAATTGGATAAATGGTATCCTTTCTTTTCAGAGGGGTATACTGAGGAGCAGATGAAGTGGTCAGTCTGTGCTTATAAAGTGAGGTCCTACCCAAGGTTAAAACTCCATTTGGGGTTCTTGACATAAGTATCCCTCCTGCTAGGCCCCTCATGCTCACCCCATGTGTTGCTGCTCTTCTGGGCGAGGTGGCTGCCCACCTTTGTGTGATATAACCTCACAGTGAGGGTAGTAGGATTTTAATAAAACCTAAACAATACTTATGTAGGCCAGGTGTGGTGGTTCATGCCTGTAATGCCAGCACTATTGGAGGCTGAAGCAGGAGGATAGCTTGAGCCCAGGAGTTTAAGACCAGTCTGGGTGACGTAGTGAGACCTTTTATCTCTATAAAAAATATTTGGAAATTAGCCAGGCATGGTGGCATATGCCTATAGTCCCAGCTACTCAGAAATCTGAGGCAGGAGGATCACTTGAGCTCAGGAGTTTTGAGACTGCAGTGAGCTATGATGATACTGCTGCACTCTATCCTAGGTGACAGAGTGAGACCCTGTCTCTAAAAACACAAAACAACAACAAAAAACCCCACTTGTTTAAATTCTCCAACTAAACTTAGTACTAATATGATTTTTAGCATTTCACTTCTTTATTAAAATAAATTAATGGTTACCTCTAATTAGACTATTTCCTTGTCTTGCCCCGCAACAATTTAAGTACATTATCATAGCTGTACGAAAAATCCAGCTTCATTTTCTGTGATAAATATCTTTCCTTGTTACAATAATTCAGATGTATATCCCAGCAAAAGACCCCTTGCTCCCCAGAATACTGACATTAGTCTTCCATGGCAGAGGAGGGGACTTGTCCTTCAGATAGCAGGAGCAAGGGGAGGTCAGCCATGACAGCCATGAGGAAGAGAGGGTGTAGCTCATGGAGGTGGTGCTGGGACTGTGGGAACCTAGCAGCGGATTTAGACAGAAGAGGTCTTAGGGGCCTGGAGCTGGGGAAAGAGAATGAAATTAAGAGCTAATGAAAGGGAATAGGAGCTAAAAAGCTAGATTCTGGTTAAATCTAGTTAGCCAAGGGACTTTTTTTTTTTTTTTTTTTGCTTATAAGGAAATAGTAATTTCAACCTTTCCCTCCAAACTTGATAATTACTTATTGATGACTATTCAAAATTTGATGTTTTAAAAAACTTTTTGAGCTTTTAAAAATAATAGCTATAAATGCCAAGTACTGTTGATAATAAAACCAAGTTGTTTATCCACGTACAAAAAAGGTCAGTAATGTTTTAAAAGCACAAAGTTGCATTTTAAATCACAATTGCATAGTTCTGAAATGTCTGGATAGGAGTTACATAAATTTTTTAAGAAAATTCAAGTTTGGTTGATAGTGGGGACCCAGAGGATGTTTGCAGAGCTCAGTGGAGCAGAGCAGCTGAGGATGGAAGCTCGGTTTCACTGTTAGTTATTGCATCATTGCTGTGATGTTAGACTGTCACGAAATCAGAATTGCTACAATTTAATTACAAATCATTGGCATTTTTTAAACCATTATTCTGGTTTCGGCTACTATAAAATTTTTGTGTAGAATTCAACTTAGAGAGATTTTATATATCCCACCCCCAACCAGCACCTGAAAGCCTTAAAAAAAAAGCTCTATTTGTATTTCTGTGTACAAAAGGTACTGCATAAACACCTCTTAGCAAAATATGTGCTCCCTTTCCTCTCCCCACCCCAGAATTATGACCATTTTTGTACAAAATCCTATTGAAGAATTATATCAAAGATGAGAAACAGTGAGTTCAAAGGTAAACATTTGGTGAAGTGTGTGTAGACAATTCCATGAGCCTCCTGTATTGACCCTACAGAAGTCCTGGCTTTTGGTGAATCTGGCCCAGATGTCCAGAGAAGTCACCAGTGTGTGTGTATGTGTATGTGTGTGTGTGTCTGTGTGTCTGTGCTGGCCTTTGGGCATGGTAGTGCTGCTCCTCACCCAGGGAGCACACTATGGTAAGGTGGGGCTGGTGGCCTTGTGGGGTGACTATACCCAGATAAGGGAATAGGCTGAAGTGAATACCAAGCCCTTGTCTACAGGCTGCTCCACTCTTGACTCAGTTGGTATAAAAGATGCTTTAGCATTTGGAAGAAGGGAAAAATCTTCCTGGGGACAGGAACTTATAGCCGTTTCCAGAGGGAAGTCTCAAAGGACGTGCAGGGGCCCCGGCAGGAGGGCCGGTGGGCAGCGGCAGCGTGCTCAGTGTGGTGGTCTCAGTGTGCCAGTGTCCATTGGGACGGGCTTTTTGGGGTGCTTCCTCAGGTTGCTGCAGAGACAACTCCTTAAGTTCAAGCTTATCAACTCCTTCCTCCTTCTTGCTGTGCCGTGGTGACAGATTTAATAGACTGAGGACATCTCTTTTGGAAGTCATCGTTCCAGGGGTCCCACGGAAGATTTTCATTGGTCCTGGGGAATGCTGCGGTGTGTTCTGCCAAAACATCTTCAGGTTATGGACAGCCTGCACCTTTTCATCAATGGCTGCCATTTTTAGTTTGTCTATATCAGGAGCATCAGCTGGACTTGAACGAGCGGAACCAGCTGAGGAGTAGGAGAGAGCTGGGGATGGAGCACTGCCAGCAGGAGACTGATGGCCCGAGCTTGGGGACATGTTCCTTGGTGATTTGGAAATGTGAGAGCTGTAAGGAGAGCTGGGATACTTCAGCTTGAAGAGGGGCTGGTCCATCAGGGAAGTCTGGGAGTCAGAGCCAGGTGATGGCCGGCCACTGAGCTGGCTCAGGCTGTCTCTGATAGACGTCTCGGAGGTGGTAGGGCTGCTGTATCCAGAGCTCACTTTGGGCAGTGATGAGCTCCTGGCTGGGGGCTTTGGTTTAACAGTGACTGGTGACAGCTGACTCTTCTGATGGGAGAGGACAGGCTTACTGAACGCACTTGTCTCTGATGCTCGGAAGACGGCAGCACTATTTGGCACTGAGATGCTGTCTTCTGGATTATTACTCTTGCTCACCTGACTGCCACTCCTCTGAAGACGTTCCACTGCAATGAGATGACTTTGTGTCTCCTCTAGAATTTTCTGGGCCAACTCTTGTGGATCAAGCTTTGGGTTGCTTTCTTCTTGAGATTTCACGGTACTATCGGTTTCTGTGCTAGACTGGTCCGATTCTCCTGTATCTGAACTTGCTAGTTTTCCAACCTTTTGGAAGGGTGAGTTTGGGCTGGGAATCAGAGTCATTTTAACTGGAGAATTTGGGGTGCTTATGCTCCCTTTGGAGCTTACTGAGACTTTCACGGCTCCAGCTGTCCCGACTCTAGACTGCTTGTGATCTGGTGAGAAGCGAGTTGTCCTGTTTTCTTGGTAGGCTGCCAAAGGCTCGGTACTGATGATGGAAAACCCTTCGTATTCTTCTTCCTCTTTGTTGCCTGCAGGGCGGGTCTGGGGAGACATCTGGCTCCGAGGCAGGGTGGATCTTTGTGGGTAAGCACTCTTGGACCGGTCGTGGTCCTGCCGTCCTCTGGGGCCTCCACTCTCTGACCCCACCTCAGGCTTGGAGACAAAGCTCATGGAGGAGGCGATGGAGCTCAGACTGTATACAGAGATGGCGTCTGAGGCGATGCTGTCTGCACCAGTGGGAGAGAAGGGAGGGTGCTGGTAGCCCAAGGGCAGGGCATTGGAAACAGACTGAGCTGAAGCCAGAGACTCCAGGGAGGAGGAGCTGTCGAGGCTGAGGCGCTTGGGTAGCTCCGTAGAATCTAAGCACAGAACAGAGTGGAATAGTTAGAATTCAATATGGTTTTAATTTTTCTTTAAGACATCACAAACATCCTTACAGGCCCAGATGCTAGCAGAGGTCCTGCCCTTCCTTACCTATTCCACTCAGGCTTTTGGCCCCATCTATTCTTGTAAAGGTCCTCAGTGAGGCCAATGCTACCAAATGCAGTGTCCACTGCTCAGTTCTGCCCTCGCCGACCACTCCTTCTCAGACCCCTTCTCATTACTGTAACCGTTGAACCACGGAATGCCCTCAGGACACAGTCCTCTCCCCCTCTGACCCGCATGCACTCCTGGTGGTTCTGTGCATGGGTCTCCCTCCACAGGCCTCCCCTGAACTCCAAACTATACAACCAGCTGCCTGTGAATGTGTCAAGTGGATATTTCAATGGTAACCCTGTCTGAGGGGGACTCAAACCCACTTCTTCTGCCACTATCCTGACTTCAGCCAAAGGCAATCCCACTCTGGCAGTTGTTCCAAAAATCAGGGTACCCCTTTGACCCTTTCTGTCGTGACACACATCCTTCAGTAAATCCTGTTGGTTCTGCGTGCAAACCATGGTCCCCATTGGAGCCAGCACTGACGCTTTGCAAAGCAGCCAGCTCTTCCCTTGAGAAATCAGTCAAGCTGGGTGTGCCCCCAAGTCCTGAAACCTCCCAGGGCTGTGTGACCTGGACACCTGCTTCTGTCAGGCCCCGCAGAGGGACAGGCACAGTGACCATGTCCTGTCTGCTCTGCTATAACCCTCTCACTTTCTAGTGCCTCACCCTGCTTTAGTTTTCTTCATAGGAACTGCCAGCACCCCCGCACAGATACACATTTTGACTGTTTGTCTCCCCTATTGATTTTAAGTTCCAAAAGAGCAGGGAGTTTTTGTTTACTACTCTTGAATAGTACCTAACACATACACACAAAAATGTTTATTCCACTCTCTTCCCCTACCCTGGGAGGGACAGAGGCTGGCGCCGAGGGCGGCCTTACCGAAGAGAGACAGCAGGGACTGCAGAGCGAAGTGCACGGTCCGGCGGTTGGCTTGCTTCCCGGTTTTCAGGATTACTTCCTCCTGCCCAACTTCACAGAGATCAAAACCTGGAGGAGCAAAAAATATAAACATCTGCTTCCTTACAGAAGATTCCACATCCTGAACATGACCAGAGCTGCAGCTGGTACTCTGTCATGGGCACACCTGCAAGGCCATCAGTAAGCACCCAGTCTGGGGCTTCTCCCTGTTCCCCTGTGTCAGTCACGTGCACGCAAAAGGCCCGGCTGCCTCGCCCCCAACGGCCACTCAGTGCAGTCCCCGGCTGCTGTGTACAGATCCCCCTGCCTGCCTTGTCCCTTCATGGAGCACTATGGGCTGTATTCTTGAGAGCTGGGGACCAGACACAGGCTCACTAATACTTCGTTGTTTTTTCCATTCTTTCATAGGGGAATAGTTTACTTAAAGACTGTCCAAGACAGAAAAAACTGGACACTTCATTCAGCATTAGGACCTTAAAGCTGGTCCATGGGAAGGTGGAAAGTTGTCAAGGGCAAGGACAATGTCTTCATATGTGTTCAGTGTCTGTCACTGTGGGGTTTGAAGGGAGCTCTGACCATGAAGAATCTCGGTTCTTTTTTTTTTTTTTTTTGAGACAGAGCCTCAAGCTGTCACCTGGATAGAGGAGTGCTGTGGCATCACAGCTCACAGCAACCTCCAATTCCTGGGCTCAAGCGAGTCTTTTGCCTCCGCCTCCCAAGTAGCTGGGACTACAGGCGCCCGCCACAACGCCCAGCCATTTTTTGGTTGCAGCCATCATTGTTGTTTGGCGGGCCCGGGCTGGATTCGAACCCGCCAGCTCAGGTGTACGTGGCTGGCGCCTTA
>CAUYRH010101312.1:0-20648 GCA_963574655.1 Perodicticus potto | reverse complement strand
ACAACAATGACAACACAACAAAAAAAAAAAAGCTGGGTGTTGTGGCAGGCACCTGTAGTCCCAGCTACTTGGAAGGCTGAGGGAAGAGAATCGCTTAAGCCCAAGAGTTTGAGGTTGCCATGAGCTCTGATGCCACAGCATCCTACGAAGGGTGACATAGTGAGACTTTGTCTCAAAATAAATAAATAAATAAATAAAAATAGATGGGCATTGTGGCAGGTGCCTGTAGTCCCATCTATTCAGGAGGGTGAGGCAAGAGAATCACTTGAGCCCTAGAGTTTGAGGTTGCTGTGAGCTATGACACCACGGCACTCTACCCAGGGAGACAAAGTGACACTGTGTCTAAAAAAAAAAAAGATAGATACAAGATATAGGGGACATCCTGAGCTCAGATTTGGACATGTAGAGTCAGGTGCCTTTGAGGCATCCAAGTAAAAATGTCAAGTGGATATTTGACAAGTCTGGTGCTCAGGGAAGATGTGAGGGCCAGAGAGCTACTTATATGAGTCACCTGAGTGTCTGTGGGAATGAAAGCTGGGAGGCGGTTATGGTGGCCCAGGGAAAGAGTGAAAGGGGAATAGAGAGGCAAGGAGGGCTCAGAACCGGGCCTAGGTGAACACCTGCTGCTCACTTTGGGGGGAGGGTGGTGTGGCATGGGGAGGCGAGAGGGAGGCTGTGAGAACAGGCAAGGTCAGCAGGGAAGAGGAGAGGGGAGCCTCAGAGGAGAGGCCTTCGCAAAGTAGGATCACCAGCCTTGGTGACAGATTGAGAGTGAAGTGAGGCAGAGGAGGAGTCTGGCTTGAATCCCAGATTTCAGCCCTGGTGCCTGGGCAGGTCTGCTCCTCACTGGAGAGAAAGACCTGGGCTGTAGGTAGAAGCATTTGGCTGGAGTCATCAGCTCAGGATTGGACAAGAATAACCAGGGAATGTGTGTGGGCTGAGAAGAGGGCCAAGAATAGAACCCTGAGGGACATTAAGGAAGGTGAGAGGAATGGGTGGGGGAAGGAGGGACACCAAGGAAGTTCTGGAAACCGCTGCTAGTTATCCGCCAAAACCTGTGCTCCCCAAGGCTGCCCAGGTAGACTCATTTCCCTCGCAGTCAGGTATTGCCATGTGATTTCACTCCTGCCAGTGGGCTACGAGGTGGTGAGACAGTGATTTTCAACCAGTGTGCAGTGGCACACTAACTGTGGCACACTGGTGTGCCCTGAGGGGATCTTAGGTGTGCTGCTGCAAAGTTTTTAAAGATCATTAATTAAATTATTTTCGAAAGAAGTTCAAAGGAAAGTAAGTATATTCTTTTCTCTCTCTCCCTCTCTGTTTTGACCCACATAATTTAAGTGTGCCCCAGTAGTTTATGTTCAAGTATGCCATGAGATAAAAAAGGTTGAAAACACTGGGGGAAAGTGTGTGCCCTTTCCTGGCCTGGGCTCTAAGACCCGAGACATGCCCTCTCCACACTCCCTTCCCCCTTCCTGCTGGCTAGAGCCCAGCATGGAGGACAGTGCTCTTGGGGGCAGCTCAACAGAACCTGGATTCCCCCAGTGAGAGCTCTCCACTGATCTTGAATGTTCCCTGAGAATATGAGAAAGAAATACACTTTATATCCTGAGGCCCCATCCTTGTTTGGATCTCTTGGTTCTAGGAGTTTAGCCTAACAAATACAACTTAGCCTAACTAAGTTAATACAGTTTAGCACAACCCAGCTAATATAACTAATGAGCCTAACACAGTAGAAAATTAAAACATAACATTAGCTTAATATAATATAACTTATCCTGGCTAATATAGGAGCCAAAGAAGGAGATAGTGGGGGTACGGTGTTGCATGTTGCACAGATGGGGAAGGCTCTAGAAGGATTAAGTGGGAGGGAGGGGTTGAGGACACTTAGAAAGAAAGAGTGAGGGAGAGAGGTGTCTATGGAGGGCAGGGGCTGGGACCCAGGGCTTGGATGGACAGCAGGGGAATGAGGGGTGTTCCCGAACAGGCTTAGACTCCTGCCCTCCTGTGTGCATGCATGCACACCCATGAATATGTGCGTGGGCACACACATGCACACACGCATGAGATAAGAGTAATAAGCCTGGAGTCCTGGCCCTCTCAATCTTGCAGTGGGGGGCACAGCTCGTAATTGATAACCTTGGGCTGTGACAAGTACTGCGAAGGAGAGGAGCATGAAGGGCCAGGGGCCGTGCAGCAGGATTTGCCCCAGTCAGGGAGGACAGAAGGGGCTTCTCTAGAGAAGTGAGACAAGCTTGGGAGGATGACTAGGGGTTAAGAACAAGGAAAGGAGAATGAAGAGTGTTTCAGGAAGAGGGTACAGTATGCCTGGGGAAGGACCTTGAGGATCAAAGAACTGGGAGATGCCAGGAACAAACGGGCAAGTTGGCAGCTGCAGGTACAGATAAGAAATAGTGTATAGATAGGTCTAGATAGCTTCCATTTTCCCTGAGAAAATGGGCTTTCTTTGGTGCCAGAGGAGCATGGGTAGGTTAGAACTGTGGTCCCCAAACTTTAGTCCATGCCTGTTAGGAACTGGGCTGCACAGCAGTCTGTGAATGAAACTTCGTCTTCATTTACAGCCACTCCCCAATGCTCCCATCACCGCCCGAGCTCTGCCTTCTGTTAGATCAGCAGCAGCATTAGATGCTCGTGGGAGTGGGAACCCTACTGTAAATGGCGCATGGGAGGGATGTAGGTGGCACACTCCTTATGAGAATCTAATGCCTGATCTGAGGTGGAGATGTTGTGTGCTTGAATTATCCCTAAACCATCCTCCCACCCCACCCCCTAGGTCTGTGAAAAAATCGTCTTTCATGAAACTCTTCCCTGGTGCTGAAAATGTTGGGGACCATGGGGTTAGAAGACAGAGGAGCTGGGAGAAAGTATGAAGTTGACAGAGGGAATCTACTGAGCACACACAGACCTTTGGAAACCTGGAATTAGTGGAAGCACTATCTGGGCATGGGGGAGCACAGCAGGCAGGTGGGTTGGCCAGGGTGGGGGTCGAGGACCGGGAGAGGGAGGACATGAAGTGATGGCCTCAGGGGTCTGGGTTGGTCAAGGAAGAAAGCTAAAGCCAGGGTTAGGGGACTGGTGGGTGGGGTCAAAAATTCAATGGGAAGTTGAAAATTGAAGGGAAGGAGGCGCGAGGGCCAAGGGCAGAGGCCTGGCAGGGGTGCTGGTGCTGCTTGCTGTTGTGTAGGGACTCCACATCTGCCTAGGAGAGCAGCAGGGCTTGGGTTAGGGTAGCTTTCTGGGAGTCATGAGCCAGTGTCTTTGAAGTATGAATGATGTGGCCGACAAAGCAGGGCGGATAGTGACAGGAGCCTCCTAGGGTAATTTTCCCCCTTCCCTCCGCCCCAGGCCTGTCTTTGCTGTATCTCAGTCCCCATTTTCCCCCTGGGCTGAATGACTTCCTTCCACACACATCTGCAGAAGAATAAACAATGATCGAAAAGATTGACCATTTACGGAGGGTTTTCATGTTCCCTACTTGAGAAATTAAAGAAGTATTTTTTTTAGGTTTTTTTTTTATTTTTTGTAGAGACAGTCTCTTCTTATTGCCCTCGGTAGAGTGCCGTGGCGTCACGCAGCTCACAGCAACCTCCAACTCCTGGGCTTAGGCGATTCTCTTGCTTCAGCCTCCCGAGTAGCTGGGACTACAGGTGCCCGCCACAATGCCCGGCTATTTTTCTGTTTTGCAGTTCGGCCGAGGCCGGTTTTGAACTCGCCAACCTTCGGTATATGGGGCCAGTGCCCTACTCGATGAGCCACAGGCGCTGCCCCTGTTTTGTTTTGTTTTTAAGACAGAGTTTCACTCTGTTGCCTAGGCTAGACTGCTGTGGCATCAGCCTAGTTCATGGCAATCTCAAACTCCTGGGTTCAGTGGCACACGCCTGTAATCCTACCCCTCTGGGAGGCCGGATGGATCGCTTAAGCTCAGGAGTTTCAGATCAGCCTGACCAAGAGCGAGACCCCATCGCTAAAACACAGGTGGGCATTGTGGCAGGCGCTTGTAGTCTCAGCTCCTCAGGAGGCTGAGGCAGGAGGATCATTTGAGCCCAAGAGTTTGAGGTTGCTATGAACTATGATGCCACACATTCTACCAAGGGTAACATACTGAGACTTTGTCTCAGAAAAAAAAAAAAATTAAAAAAGAAAAGAAAACTGGGCTCAAGGAAAGTGATCCTTATGCCTCAGCCTCCTGAGTAGCTGAGATTACAGGTGCTGGCCACGTCTGGCTAACTTTTCTATTTTTGGTAGCGATGGGGTCTCCCTCTTACTCAGGTTGGTCTTGAACTCCTGAAGTCAGGTGATTCACCCCCTTTGTCCTCCCAGAGCACTAGGATTACATGCATGACACATCATACCTGGCCAAGTATTCACTTGAATCAAGACACAGCTGAGAGAGATTGAGGAGGAGGCTGAAGGTCCCACAGTGTTGTCTTGGTGTCCTGTGAGCTCCACAGACTGTGGCCACAAGACTTTGGTTGGTATAAAAGCAGAAGGGATGTGTCCCCTACTCTTGGTCTCTCCCAGGGAGGTAGAGGGTCCTGTCATGGGTAAGTAGCCCACCTGCATTTCCATAAGGCAGCACAGTGGGAGGAGGAGGGGAAACTGAGGTCCATTCCTGGATTTGGGGTGATCCCTGATCCCACAGCATGGCAGCAAGGCCTCTTCTGGTGTTTTCATGGCCTAGAGCAGTGTTTTTCTTTCTTTCTTTTTTTTTTTTTTTGAGACAGAGCCTCAAGCTGTCACCCTGCAAAGTGCTGTGGCATCACAGCTCATAGCAACCTCCAATTCCTGGGCTCAAGCGAGTCTCTTGCCTCCGCCTCCCAAGTAGCTGGGACTACAGGTGCCCACCACACGCCCGGCCATTTTTTGTTTGCAGCTGTCATTGTTGTTTGGCGGGCCGGGCTGAAATCGAACCCGCCAGCTCAGGTGTACATGGCTGGCGCCTTAGCACGTTGAGCCACAGGCGCCGAGCCAAGACACTGTCTCTTAAAAAAAAAAAAAAAAAGGAAAAGAAAAGAAAAGAAACAATAGGAAAACTAGCAGGGCGTAGTGAGGAATGCCTGTAGTTCCAGCTACTTGGGAGTGTGAGGCAAGAGGATCACTCAAGCCCAAGAGTTTGACATTGCTGTGAAGTATAATGACACCACAGCATTCTACCCAGGGCAACAGAGTAAGACTCTGTCTCCAAAAAAGAAAAAGAAAAGAAAGAAAGAAAAAGAAAAGGCTGTTGCAGACCCAAGCCAGAGGCTCCATGGCAAAGCAGTTGGTTCTAGGACTTTTGCTTATGCCTCCATGTGTGTCATGGAAAGGAGGGTTAGAGAGCAAGGGGCACCTGGTATGACATATACTTTCTCTGTGTTCCTTCACACACAAAGCAGAATGCACCCATATCTAAAGATTAGAGAAATTCCCCAGAGATGGTTGGATGAGAAAAGTTCTATTTCAGTGCAATAAGCATTTTAGTTGATTGTACTTTATTGGATAGCCATGATCCGGAGTTGATTTGGAAAAAGCCATATAAATTATCCACATTCCTTGACATTGTGCACCCAACTGTAAACAGAATTACTTGAAATTTAAGATGTGAAATTAGCTTTTACCTTCTGACTCTTGGGACATCTTTCTCCACACTCAAATCAAACTTGGAAGTGAAATAAAATGATGAATGTTAAAAATATAGTTATTAAATTCTCTACAAATGGGCGGTGCCTGTGGCTCAGTGAGTAGGGCGTCGGCCCCATATACCGAGGGTGGTGGGTTTAAACCTAGCCTTGGCCGAACTGCAAAACAAAAAAACAAAAAAACAAAACAAAACAAAAACATAGCCGGGCATTGTGGTGGGCGCCTGTTGTCCCAGCTACTTGGGAGGCTGAGGGAAGAGAACCGCCTACGCCCAGGAGTCGGAGGTTGCTGTGAGCTGTGTTACACCACGGCGGCACTCTACCGAGGGTGATAAAATAAGACTCTGTCTCAAAAAAAAAAAAAATTCTCTACAAATACCACAGCATTCAAAATAGCTAAGAAAAACCTTATTTTTTTATTACATTTTTATTTACAGAAGTTTATTCTTTTAGCTTAAGTTTTAACAACATGAAATCCATGCTTTTTTTCTTTCTTAATGAAGAACATTATCCTTAATGAAGAACATTACCCTTTTCCTTTTGTTCTTAACGAAGAACATCGGTGAGCTTTGAAACAATAGGAAAAGATGCGGCTGCACTTACAAATGTAAATAAGATACAGTTATATACATATCTGCTTATGATGAGCTGAGACTCTTGGAGCCTCTGGGAGGTAATGAGTGCATTTTGCATGTGGGTGGAACGTGAATCATCCAGCCCAGAAGGCCAACTTGGCAGGCAGCCTCTGGATGACCCCCCATGATCCCTGTCACCTCTTATTCTTGCACTTGTGTAATTCCCTCACCTTGACTGTGGCCTGGATCTAGTGACTTGCTTCTAACAAATAATATGTCAGAAACCTGACTCATTTCAGAGATTAGGTTATAAAAATAGGGTGACTTCTATCTTGCTCTCTTGCTTGCTTACTCTGAGGGAAGCCAGCTGCTTTGCTGTAAGCACCCTATGGAGAGGCTTGTGTGACAAAGAACTGAAGGTAGCCTCTGGCCAATAGCTAGTGAAGAACTGAGGCCAAGTCCAACAACCCATGTGGACTTGAATCCTGCCAACAACCACATGGGTGAGCTTTGAAATAGATGCAGCCTTCTGATAACTAGGGCTCAGCCAACACCTTGACTGTAGCCTATGAGTGACCCAGCTAAGTGTTCCCAAATTTCTGACCCACAGAAACTGTGATAGAATATTTGATGAATCATTAAGTTTTGGAGTAATCTGAGTAATTTAGAGTAATAGATAATTTGCATAACACTCATGAGCTGTCCACTCAGAGTGCCCAACAACCGTGTAATGCTAGGACTATGGGGAAGTCCAGTCATAACTTTGGGAATCACAATCAAGTTTCTATATTTAAATGTAACTTTAAATAATCCTGCCTCAAATCCAAATATCCCATTGATTACGTAATGGGAAAAATGGAGAACAGGAAAAAAAGTGTATGTGATGTGAAATGTAATGCAAAATTAATCACTAAAAAAATTAAAAACAAGCAACACTAAATATAGAGAGAAAAGGTTATAGATACAATAGGTAGGGACTTGAAAGAGTGATTGGCTTTACACCCCATTCTCATAATTATCCTCAAAAGTCCATTAAAATCTGTTTTGAGGCTTGGCGCCTGTAGCACAGTGGTTATGGTGCTGGCCACATGCACCGAGGCTGGCAGGTTTGAACCCAGCCTGGGTCAGCTAAACAACAATGACAACTGCAACAACAACAACAAAAAATAGCTGGCATTGTGGCGGGCGGCTGGCCTGTGTAGCCCTGGCTACTTGGAAGGCTGAGGTGAGAGAATCGCTTAAGCCCAAGAGTTTATGGTTGCTGTGAGCCATGACGCCACAACATTCTACCAAGGGCAATGTAGAGGGACTCTGCCTCAAAAGAAAAAGAAAAGTTTTGAGATAATTGTTGATTCACATGCAGTTGGAAGAAATAATGTATAAATAATGTAGAAAGATACCACCTACCCTTCCCCCAAGAATAACAGCTTGCATAACCACAGCACAATGCCACACCCCAGAAATTTATATTGATATAATCCATCGAAATCAGTTTTCTTCAGTTTTACATGCAATAGTTTTTGTTTACTTCCACGCAATTTTATCCATGTATGTAGAATCATGTGACCATCACAATCAAAATACAGAACAGTTCCCTTGTTACATGCTTTTGTAGCCACAGACCCTTCCACATCTTCTATTGTCCCTAATCCCTGGTAACCACCAATCTGTTCATCTCAATGGTTTTGTCATTTCAAGAATGCTATATAAAAAGAATCTTTTAAAACGTTTTTCGTTTAGCATAATTCCTTTGTGATTCATTCATATTGTATGTATGAATAGTTCATTCCTTTTGTTTGTTTATTTTGTTTTTGAGATAGTCTTGCTCTGTTACCTTGGCTAGAGTGGAGTGAAGTCCTCATAGCTCACTTCAACTACAAACTCCTGGGTTGAAGGGATCCTGCCTTAGCCTCCCAAGCAGCTGGGACTACAGGCACCTGCCACGACATAGTTGCAGTGAGCTATGAGGATTCCACTGCACTCTAGCCAGGGCGACAAAAGGTGCTAGCCTCTCCTGGCTAATTTATTTCTATTTTTGCTTTTACTCAGGCTGGTCATGACTCCTGACCTAATTGATCTTCACGCCTTGGCCTCTCAGAGTGGTAGGATTATAGGTGTGAGCCACCACACCTAGCCTGTTCATTCCTTTTTATTGCTGAGTTGTATTCTATGGTTTGGATATACCTTAGATTTAACCATTCACATACTAAAGGATGTTTGGGTTGTTTCTTGTTTGGGGCTATTACAAATAGCTTTCATGAGCATTTGTGCACAGATATTTGAAAGGAGCTTATTGTAAACATCACAGAGTCATAGCATTTCATTTTGAGATGGGGGTCTCACTATGCTGCCCAGGTTGGTCTTGGAACTCCTGGGCCCAAGTGATCTTCCTGCATCATCCTTCTTAGTAGCTGGGATTACAGGTATGTGCCATGGCACCTAGCTTTTAATCCACTTTGCTAATCTCATCTTTTAATTGGTATATTTATAAGTGTACATTTATATTTAATGTAGTTATTTATATATTAGAGCTTAAGCATGCCTTTTTTTCAGTTTTTGTGTTATCTTTTGTTTTTACTTTGTTTTTCCCCCGTTACTTGTGCAGTCATCACCACTACCCATTTCCAGAAGCTTTTCATTATCCCAAACAAAAACCATTGTATCCATTAAACAATAACTTCCCATTTCCCTGTATCTATAGTGTTTCTTTGTTTAACCATAGCTCTTTGTATAGATTTTTAGTGGTTACTCTAGGTTTTACAACATATACAGACGGAGCTCTATCACAGTCTACTGGTGTCATTATTTTACCAGTTTATGAAAACTATAGAAATTTTACCTCTTCCTTCACATTCTTCCTCCCTCCCATCCTCCCTATAATTGTTTTAAATGTTTTCTCCATGTACATTTAGGACCATACCAGTGTTATAATTTTTGCTTCCCCTGTCAATTTAGAAATTTTTAAAACTCAAGAAGGAAAGTTTATTGTATATACCCACATTCTTGCTGTGTTCTTCCTTCCTGATATTCTAAATTTTCTTCTTTTATCATTTCCTTTCTGTTGGAAAACTTTCTCTAGAAATCCTTTTGATACATCTACCTGTGAAAAATTATCTTACCTTTCCTTCATATGAGATGTTTCATTTCCCTTTACTTAAGGAATTTTTCACTGGACATATGATTCTGGGTTGACAATTATTTTCATAAATACTTGGAGATTGGTGTGCCATTTCCTTCTCCACAGTTTTTAGTGAAAATTCTGCTGTCATTCAAATTGGTTTTCCCTTATAAGTAATGCATCATTTCTCTCTGCTTGTTTTCTACGTATTTTTTATCTTCAGTTTTTACATGTCTAATTAGTATATGTGTTAGTATATATTTCTTTGGGTTATCTTATTCAGTTTCTTGAATCTGCAGGTTCACATCTTTTGACAACTTAGGGAAATTTTCAGCTACTCTTTCCTTGAATACTTTTTTTTGCCTTTAAATATCCTACAGATCTGCGAGCCTCCGTTCACATTTTCTCCTATTTTTTCTCCATTGTTCAGTTGGGTAAGTTACTTTGGTCTGTCCCCAGTTCCACTGATGCTGTCCTATGCTCACTCTACCATTGAATGCAAATAATACGTTTTTATTTTAGTTATTGCATTTTTTTGGTTTTCAGTTTTGTAATTTTCATTTAGTTCTTTTGATAATTTCTACTTCTTTGCTGAATTTTTGTTTTAAGAGAACATATGATTGAAGCATTTTTATGACGGTATTTTAATATTGTTAGATAATTCCAACGTTTGACTTACTTCATCATTTGACAGCTGTTGATTGCTTTCTCATTCATATTGTGATTTTCCTGGTTCTTGAGTGAATGGTGTTTTTTCTTTTCTTTTTTTTGAGACAGAGCCTAAAGCTGTCACCCTGGATAGAGTACTGTGGCATCACAGCTCACAGCAACCTCCAATTTCTGGGCTCAAGTGAGTCTCCTGCCTCTGCCTCCCAAGTTGCTGGGACTACAGGTGCCCGCCACAACGCCTGGCCATTTTTTGGTTGCAGCTGTCATTGTTGTTTGGCGGGCCCGGGCTGGATTTGAATCCACCAGCTCAGGTGTACGTGGCTGGAGCCTTAGCTGCTTGAGCCACAGGCGCCGAGCCAAGGGTGTTTTTTCTTGTATCCTGGAGATTTTGGATAGCACATTATGAGACTACTGATCCTACTTAATCTGCTTTTTTTTTTTTTGTAGAGACAGAGTCTCACTTTGTTGCCCTTGGTAGAGTGCCGTGGTGTCATAGCTCACAGAAACCTCAAACTCTTGGGCTGAAGTGATTCTCTTGCTTCAGCTTCCAGAGTAGCTGGGATTATAGGCTTCCACCAAAACGCCTGGCTATTTTTAGAGATGGGGTCTTGCTCTTGCTCAGGCAGTCTACCTGTCTCGGTCCCCCAGAGTGCTCAAATTACAGGCATGTGCCACCGTGCACGGCCCTTGCTCAGTGGTTATTGAACCAGACTTACTGTGTTGCCTTTTCACAGTCCCTCCAACCTTCTAAGATTTCTTTTCTTTTTTTTCTTTCTTTTTTTATTTTTTTTGCAGAGACAGAGTCTCACTCTGTCACCCTCAGTAGAGTGCCGTGGCGTCACACAGCTCACAGCAACCTCCAACTCCTGGGCTTAGGCGATTCTCTTGCCTCAGCCTCCCAAGTAGCTGGGACGACAGGTGCCCACCACAACACCCGGCTATTTTTCTGTTTTGCAGCTCGGCAGAGGCTGGGTTTGAACCCACCACCTTCGGTATATGGGGCTGGCGCCCTACTCGATGAGCCACAGGCGCCACCCTTAATCTGCTTTTTTTAGGAAATGGGCTATGGTTTGTGTATGTCCCCCTGACATCACCTTGGCAAAACTCAAGTGCTAACTCACATAGCATTGTTGCAAATGGTGGAGTAGAAGCTCAGGTCTCCTCTTGCTCCACTGATAATTTCCTAGAGGAGGCAGGGGACCAACTCCTATCACGTTGTTACCTCTGATTGGGGGTAAAGTCCTGCTCAAGCAGTTGACACTATGAGGAACTGGAATACTGCCTGCTTCTATCAGGCAGGGAATGAAAGGTCAGCTCCCCAGGCAAGTCTGCCAAAACCACCCACAGGGAAACTGAAGAGTTGCTTGCCACTTCCAGGGGTTAGGGAGTGGGGTAAATCAACTTCTTAGCTGGCTCTGCTGAAACCGTGCTGGGGAGTTGGGTGAAGATTGCAGTTGTTCCATTGGTGTTCAGCGGGACTATGGCAGGTATTGCCAGTAAAGTTTTCAGTTCTTAGGCCACTCTTTCCCCCCATTCTTTGGCTAGGGAAAATAGGCTTTTTATGGATCTTTGTTTTGCCTATGCCTGTCCGTGGTGCTGGGATGGAGACTTCTGCAGTGCTCTGTCTGGAATTTGGGAGAAAATAAGAAAGCCAGGGAATTTACCTCATTCCTCAAGTCCTGAGCTCCCTAGGCAGTCCAATTTTTTTCTACCTTGTAAAGTCTTTCTATGCTTGTTTTTTGTGTTATGTCCAGGTTTTGGGGGGAGGACCTGGGAGGATTAGAACTGCTCCGTCTTGGTGGGACCAGAAGTCTCAAAAGGCCATTTTCAAACATTAGCTTTAGTTTATTACATGGAGTCTCCCCCAGGTTGTCAAAAGCCATGAATCCGTATTTCAGCAATTTTCAGTCTAAACCCTACACGGCACAGATACAGAGCAGATATATAAACAGACTGAACTAAATGTATACCTAATATAAGAAGACTTCCAATTTTCAGCCAGGTAAAGAGCATGGAAGTTATCACTCTATCCTAATGACTGAACAAACTGAAAAATCAAACTTTTCTTAAGTTTGTTAAAGAAGTGAGTTCACAGGCAGTTACAGAGAATCACAACATCTTGGAACAGAAACCCAGAAGCAGAAACCTTTGAGAGAAACAGTACTTGATAGGAGAATCTAGACTGTAATTCCAGAATTACTGAGACTCAGTGTGGACAAGTATGAGAGTTAAAAACTCTGAGTTCGGAGGGCATTATAGAGGGCTCCCACACTCTTATAAGAGTTTTACCTCTAGGTGCTTTACCAGGTTCTCACAATCACAGAAGAAAAATTCCTTCATACTTCTAGAAGAAGGGGAAACATTGCCATTTTGAAATATAACAGAACATTCAAAGATAAAGAAAAAAATCTTGAAAGAAGCCACAGAAGAAAAGCCCTTTACCTATAGAAGAGCAAAGATAAGAATTATATTTGACTTTTCAGAAACTATGTTAAGTAAGAAGAGAATGGAATAAAATATTTAAATTGTTGAGAGAAAAATTTACCAACCTAGAATTCTGTATCCTGTGAAACTATCTTTAGAAGTGAAGAAGAAATAAAGATTTTTCAGACAAAAATTGAGAGAATTTGCTGGTAGGCCTGCATTGTAAGGAATGTAAAAAGAAGTTCTTCAAAGAGAAGGAAAATGATACAGGTCAGAAAAGGAGGAAGAGCAATAGAGAAGGAATAAGTAAGGTAAAAATGAAAACTTTTTTTTTTAATTCTGAATTGATTTGACAAGTAAGAGATTATTCAGAATAATAATGGCAAAAATTTATTCAATGATTATAGTTTACATATAAATGAAATGAATGACTGTAAAGATACAAGGGACTGGAGGGCAGAATTAGGAATATTTTGTTATTATAAAGTATTTGCACTACCTGTGAAGTGGTATAGTGCTATTTGGAAGTGGACTTGGATTAGTTATAGATGTATATTATGAATTCTAAGGCAACTACTAAAAAAAGTAAAAACAGAAATACAATTGAAGGCTAGGCATAGTAGCTGAAGCCTATAATCCTAGCACCCTGGGAAGTTGAGGTGGGAAGATCACTTGACATCAGTAGTTCTAGACCAGCCTGAGCTAGTGTGAGACCCTGTCTCTACAAGAAGTAGAAAAAATTAGCCAGGCATAGTATCATGAGCCTGTAGTCCTAGTTACTTGGGAGGCTGAGGTAGGAGGATAGCTTGAACCCAGGAGTGTGAGGTTCCAGGGAGTTATAATCATGCCACTGTGTATAATCCTGCCACTGCATTTTATCCCGGGCAACAGAGTAAGACCCTATCTCAAAATAAATAAATAAATAAATAAATAACAATTAATATATTAAGAAAGGAAGAAGAGAAACTGGAATCATAATAAAAAAGAAATAACATCACCCTCTACTTCTATGGGGCTTAATGGTTTACAGAGGATTTATATGTATATGTGTGTGTGAGCATATGTGTATATGCATATATATGTATATATATATATATAATACTCTCAACAATGTTGCAAGATAGATATTTTTTTTTAAACAAAGAAAAGGTTCATTCTGAGGTTCTTGCCTAAGGTTGAAAAGTTGGTAAATGAAAGTATGATAATATTCGTGAATTTTAGGCCTCTGCTCCTATTACTAAACCATACTACCTAGAGTAAATTATTCTTTTTTTTTTTTGAGACAGAGTCTCACTTTCTTGCCCTTGATAGAGTACTGCGGCATCATAACTCACAAGAACCTCAAACTCCTGGGCTCAAGCGATTGTTTTTCCTCAGTTTTACAATTTTTTTAGTAGAGCAGAGTCCCACTCTTGCTCAGGCTGGTCTCGAACTCCTGAGCTCAAGCAATCCACCCACCTTGGCCTCCCAGAGTGCTGAGATTACAGGCATGAGCCACCTTGCCTGGCCAATAAATTATTCTTTATTCTACTGGAAATCAGATGTTTGATAATATTATGGAGCATAAGTTTGCTTTGTTTAAAGTACAGTGACTTATGAATTCTAGAGTCAGAAAAATTTGAACTCAAATTCCAGCTCCATCACTTGTCAGCTGTGTAAAGTGGGAATAACTTATCCCTTCTGTGACTCAGTTTCATTCGTAAAATGGGGATAATAATAAAATTACCATTGACTTCAAAAGATTGCTTTGAAGATGAGATAATCACACATTTAAAGCAGAGTGCCTAGCATATTGTAAGCAATCAATAAGTGGCAGCTAATTACTATTAGGGATAAATAAAGCCAAAATAAAAACAAATAAAAAAAACCTCATTGCATTTCCATAATGAGGAAGGAATGATTCAGACTCTAGGCTTTCCAAAACAGGAAGGATGTCTGTGTCCATTCCTGTTTAGATGTGCAGCACCTCACATATTACTTAATAAGCATTAGCTTCTCTATAATTTGGGAACTGGAAAGAACTTGAAGATCATCTATTTCAAACTTCTCATTTTGTAGTTAAGGAAACTGAGGCTGGGAGGGGTTGAATGAATTACTTCATGGTTATAGCCCTAGCACCTTTCTTGTTACAGCTGGTAAAGAATAGTAAAAAAAAAAAACAAAGTATAGAAAAACATCCAGGTTCCAGAAGAGTCACAAGGGCAAACAAATATCATTCACCTAGCCAGCAAATAAGAAATGTACCTCAAATGATGATTTTCTTAATTCACTATTCTTTAAAACCGTTTTGCCAATTTTTGCTTACTTTTATATTGGCTGTGCATTAGAATAAAATCAGGAAATTAATAAAGTCTTCTCCATGAAGTCCTTGCAAATCTCACCAATTCTTTTTTTTCTCCATGGGACAGTGTGAATGCAGTCTTCCACTACCACAAATTATGCAGCTGAGTTTCCCACTTTTGGGGAAATTGCAGGGGTCAGCACATCGTGAGTGCAAGGAATAAGCTTGATCTGTTCTTGATCATAGTGTCTTCATTGCCAGGGAAGTATCACTGATTCATTTTTATAATCATTAATGATAAACATAGTCTTTCTTGTCCTTAATCTGAAAGTATACAGAGGGTGCCAAAAATGTAAGCACATTTTAATAAAGGAAAAAACTGTATTAAAATTGGAATACTCAACATGTACCAATAATAAAAGATGACTACAAGTCCTGTTTGACTTCTGCAATTACAAGGGGTATTCACAGTGGTTACCATCAGCACATTGTTTAGCAGACTTTTGTGGTGTGTAAACCTTTCCAACACCATAGCAGAAGCAGGACTTGCTGCATGAGCGAACTCTTGGATATCCCCGTGCGCACGTCACACACAGTACCATGTGTCTCAAAGTTACCGTGAATGCATGCAGTTGTTAGGCACGTTGGAGGTTCTGTTGCATACTCTTACCTCCACTGTCCTTGTATTTCCACAACGTTCTTGAATTTCAAAGACCACTTCAAAGTGGTCTTGCGCGACTTGGCACTGGCTTCTGGAGGGACAACCATGCTTCCACCATTTTGACTGTCCTGCCTATCACGTGACGATGCTAGCATTTATTTGATTAAGTCTATTTTTTGAGCAAATGTCACACTACACATTGCCTCCATAATCCAATTCAACTTTGAAAAGTCACACATAGATAACATTGCTCAAACTTTTGTGTGTGTGTGTGTATGTATATAGTTTGGCACCCCTGGTATTTTGCATAAAAGTGATAGAATCAAATGGAGGTACACACTCAAATGAACCAACCACCCAAATAGAGTGGACCTGCCCAAATAGAATGTGCCCACCCCTTCCCTTCTGACCCCTTAAATCCCCATCTACCTTAACCCACTTGCTGACTTCCTTCTTAAGCCCAGCTCACCCACACACAGGTGAAGTAAAGGCTGATGTTGCCCACACAGAACCTGGACTCCATTTCCTTTCATGCACATTTCGGAATAATCTTTTCTTTTCTGTCTTTGACTTCTCAAAAAGTAATTTTTAAAGCAGGTATAAGTTTTAAAAAAATAGTTTTTCAAACCTGAGAGATGACGGTTTGACTTTTTCTACCTTGCCCCTCTCTGGTTTCAGTTTTCTAAGAATGAATCAAAGTGGAAAGAATACATATGAGACTAAGCTAAGCTAGAGCTACTAAGCATTTCAAAGAGATGTCAAAAGTGTTTTAAAAACAATTTTTTTGTTAGAGAAATGTTAAGTGGACAACAAAAAACATTTTCAAAATAGTAAATAGGGCGGTGCCTGTGGCTCATTGAGTAGGGCGCCGGCCCCATAAACTGAAGGTGGAGGGTTCAAACCCGGCCTCAGCCGAACTGCAAAACAGAAAAATAGCTGGACGTTGTGGCTGGCGCCTGTAGTCCCAGCTACTCGGGAGGCTGAGACAAGAGAATTGCCTAAGCCCAGGAGTTGGAGGTTGCTGTGAGCTGTGTGACGCCACGGCCGGCACTCTACCGAGGGCAACAAAGTGAGACTGTTCTATAAAAAAAAATCATAATAAATAAACTGAGAGCTATCTTTTGTTAAAATGCACATACAGTCTCGGCGCCTGTGGCTCAATGGGCTAAGGCACCAGCCACGTACACCTGAGCTGGCGGGTTCGAATCCAGCCCAGGCCCGCCAAACAACAGTGATGGCTGCAACCAAAAAATGGCCAGGCGTTGTGGTGGGCGCCTGTAGTCCCAGCTACTTGGGAGGCGGAGGCAGGAGACTCGCTTGAGCCCAGGAATTAGAGGTTGCTGTGAGCTGTGATGCTACGGCACTCTATCTAGGGTGACAGCTTGAGGCTCTGTCTCAAAAAAAAAAAAAAAAAAAGCACATATAGGTAGGTATATGTGTATACCCAATGTATATACCCTGGAAATTCACCTCAAATGCTAAAACTGATTTTTTTTTTTGGGGGGGGGGTCTTCACATTTCATGGGATTTTCATTTCTATTTACTTATTTGTATTTTCTTTCTTTTTCTTTTTTGTTTTTTTTAGAGACAGAGTCTTGCTTTGTCGCCCTCGGTAGAGTGCAGTGGCGTCACAGCTCACAGCAGCCTACAGCTTTTGGGCTTAGGCGGTTCTCTTGCCTCAGCCTCCTGAGTAGCTGGGACTACGGGTGCTCAACACAACACCTGGCTATTTTTTTGTTGCAGTTTGGCAGGGGCAGGTTGAAACCTGACACCTTTGGTATATGGGGCCGGCGCCCTACTCAATGAGCCACAGGCGCCGCCCTACTAATTGTATTTTCTAATTTTCCTACAATGAGTATATATTTTGGTCAAATACACATTGGTCTTTTTTGTTTAACGTTTAAATTTTATAGAGTCAAATTTGGAGTAGAGGAGAAGACCAGAGCAAAGTCCAGAATGATTATAAATTAAAGCTTCTCCAAGTTGAACAATAGTTGGGGGGCAGGAGTCCATTTGATATTGGACTAGATTTTAGTTTGTGTGTCCATATGTCAGTTCTTTTTTGTTGTATGGTGAAAATGCAATTAAAGAAAAATAATTTGCAGTTACTCTGAAAAACTGCATTTTTCCCCCTCTTGTTTCTAGAGATCCTCCTCTGAGAATTTAAAGTTTAGACATAAGTCAATTAGGCACTGGGTAAAAAGGGGCAATACAGAGTAAAGAGGGAACATAGAAATCTTTGCCCCTACGAATACTATTTTTCTCTTTCTTTTCAGTTAACTTTGAAGCCTCTTCTCCTTTATTTATTCTCTTTCCTTTAACAAATACCTAGGGCATCTTTTGTCTATGCTGATTAAGTCATGGGAGAGAAAAAGAAGTCAACCCAGATGGGGAAGCTAACAATGTAGTTGAGTGAATAAGGCATATATTGGAAAAGTTAACTAAAAATATGGGGCATTATGCACACAGGTATTAAATTACTTGCACAGAGAAGTCCTACAGCTGTTAAAAGCGAGCCTGGTAACTTTACTGGTCATAGTCTAGATTGGTGGTTCTCAACCTGTGGGTCGCGACCCCTTTGTAACAATGAAAATACATCCTGCATATCAGATATTTACATTACGATTCATAACAGTAGCAAAATTCCAGTTATGAAGTAGCAATGAAAATAATTTTATGGGTGGGGGTCACCATAACTGTATTAAAGGGTCGTGGCATTAGGAGGCATTAGGAAGGTTGAGAACCACTGCTCAGGATCAACACTGTTTCAAAGGAATTCTCCACGGTGATGAAAGTGTGCTGCTTAACTGTGGTTATTATTTGAAATGTGGTTAGTACAACTGAGGAACAAAATTTTTAATTTATATAGCTTAAATTTTAAATAGTTACATGTGGCTGGTGGCTATAGTATTACAGAATGCAGGCCACTTGTCCTGTTCCTTGAAGAGGTTTGAAAAGCTGGGAATAAAAAAAAATGTTGGGGTCCCACCTTGAGAGAAGCGTCAGCTGAGATCTGTGGAAACAGGCTGCAATCCACTGAAGAAATACAGAGTTAGGAGCGACAGTAAAGAAAGACAAGAGATATAGAGTAGAATTAAAAGTGGGAGCTCAGGGGTCCACTGCCCATCGGGCAATGGCCCAGAGAGTTTGCTCCACTCTGATTTTATTGTAGTCTATTTGCTCAGAGGGTAAGATGAGGGAGGGAACAAAGATGTCAGCAGTTTCTCAGATTAATCCTATCGGCTCCTATTGTTATTATTAACCTTACAGGCAGCCTTTAATAATCTGAAATCTGAGCCTTGTATTGGGAGAGCCTCCTGCTTGAGGTCGTACACACAGATTTCTAGGGAGGTATTAAGCTCTGCTAGTTCTCTGTGGAGTAAACCAGCACCCGTGCTGATCTCCTCTGAGGGATAGGTGGGAGGGAGGCCTTTTCCTCCCATCACCACCACGGAGGATTTTCCTCTGGTATAAGGGATATAAGCTCTTCTGCCCATATCTCAGAGCCCGAGCTACTCCCTTGGTCTCTGCCCCAGGCAAATGCAAATCTCCACAATGGGTATCTGCTTTGCCTGTTTAATGGGCAGGAGACACCCTAGAAAATGTATCTCTTCTAGGACATTGTCATAGCCTTTTCTGTGACAGTTATTCTCCTCAGAGTGCTCACAGACCCAGCAGGGTGTTTGTAAGCTGTATCCCCAACAGGCTAGAATTTCAGAAAAGGCAAGAAGCTTGCTAGTGATGGCTAGCTTAAATGTGAACTAGCTGACTTTTGTCTGTCCGACTCACTCAGCTTACTTTTAAGTTTTCCTTTTTCTGGGGGTACTTTCCTTTGCCAAGAATTAGGTCTTCGGTCCTCATTTTCCCAGCAGAAAAGCACTCCAGGGGAAGAAAAAGCACAATGAGCTATGCTCAATTCACACTGAGAGTGTAGAAGTGTTTGTTGTGTGGATGGAGAATTGTGACTGGTGGCAAACATGGGGCAGACCATGCAGCTGTAAGTTAGGATTTGAAGCTACAGGTAATGAGGATTCATTGACTATTTCTGATCAGTGAGTAATAATAGCTCTTACCTTGCACTAGGCATTGTGTTGAATGCCTTATGTGGATTTATTTCATATTATAACAACCCTTTAAGGAAAAAAAAAAAAGACTAAGAAAAAGGATAACAGAGTTTATCAAGGAGATCTGAGGAGAAAAGGAAGGAAAAAGCACAGATTGGTCTAGATAGCTTGTCAGTGAAAGGACTAAAGAAAAAGGTAACAGCTTGAGGAGGGCTCCATGAAAATTCCCCCACACCCACGAGTAGTACAGACCCATTCCACCTGAAAGCAGGAAGAACCTACTGGAGAGGTAGGGGGAAGACTGGGACAAAGGTGAGCTAAAGGCAGCAGGCCCCAGTGTTGTCTTGGGAAGGAAGACAGGACCCTTTTTCCTCTGGGTACATGAGAACATTCACAAAATGTATAGTGGACAGCAATACCTTGAGAAGAGTGACAGAGGATACTGGAGCTGGGTTTTTTTTTTTAATCTCTGTGAAACAAGAATCAGGGCCACTTGCCATGAAAGAGGGAAAAAGCAAAATTGGATGAGTGGGGAGATGAAAGATCTATCTGTAATAGTACCAGTTATTAGAGGCTGCTCTAATAACTACTTTTGTAATGTGGTCATCACCAGGCCTATTATGGGTATTTACATACATAAGGTGTCCTAAAAGTTGATAAACAATGGGAAAATGGGAAATTGTGGAAAATGTACCTCTATTTATAAAATATTAACGTGAACACATAGTTCATAGTGAACATATTCCAAGAAATGTTATTATGCAACTTTTCCTATGTATGGAGACTTTTGCAGCACCCTGTATTATCTCATTTAGCTTACCTAACAATCTAGTGAAGTATTAATTCCAATTATGTCCAAATTATAAAAAAGGGCATTGAGGTTCAAAAAGGCTATCCACCTTAATTTAAAAAAAAAAAAAAAAGTTTGCCTATCTCCTTTCCAAGCACTGCCCTGGGCAAAAAACGGGCAAAAAAAACAGGCAAAGGATCTGACTTCCTGGTTTTATGGTAGTGATGTAGACAAAAATGTAAAATAAATCAGAACATTTCAGATTTTATTTATTTATTTATTTTTTGAGACAGAGCCTCAAGCTGTCACCCTGGATACAGTGCTGTGGCATCACAGCTCACAGCAACCTCCAATTCCTGGGCTCAAGCGAGTCTCTTGCCTCCGCCTCCCAAGTAGCTGGGACTACAGGCGCCCGTCACAACGCCCG